>PVIR01019049.1:0-32420 GCA_004026965.1 Petromus typicus | reverse complement strand
TCTTCCCTCTGTTGCCTGCATGCTCATGTACTCACATAATGCCTCAGGAGACTGAAGCCTCACTTGACAATATCATGGAAAAGAACAGACCCATCCCTCCTACCTCACCCTCATTTACACATCTCATAACACCCACAATCACCGTTGGCTGGGCTTGTGCACAGTCTGCTGCTTCCTCCATTAGACTGTAAACTCTGACAAGGACAACTTTGCCTTGTTCACTGTTGAGCCCCTGGTACTTAGAATGATGCCTAGGAAAGTTTTGCTTATTCATTTTCTTTGGTTAAACATTTTCGTTGAATATAATTAAGAAATAAAACCATATATTTTTAATTGTACAGTCTGATGTTTTGAGATATGTATATTTTGTGAAATAATTATTATAATCAAGCTAATTAATATATATTAACTCACATACTTAAAAGTTATTTCCTCTGCTGAAGATTCTATAATTACAAAAATCAAAAAATACTCTAAAATGTGCTCAGTATCTCTCCCAGAGATAAATTAAAATAGTTAAGTGAATATCTTTCTAGACTACTTCTTGATATCACTCCACATAACTATATTTTGAAAATAAAAATTATGTTTTGTTTTTTGTTTTTTTTTTTGAGACAGGGTCTCGCTTTGTGGTTCGGGCTGGCCCTGAGCTCAGCCTCAAACTCACATCACAGCAATCCTCCAGCCTCTGCCTTCCAAGTGCTGGGATTACAGGCGTGAGCCACCACGCCCGGCACTGTGGTATGTGGTACTGGTTGTTGCTGGGGTGAGTCTCCACACCCAGTATTGTTATGTGGTTACCGGGGATCGAACCCAGGTCCTTGTGCTTGCAAGACAGGTGCTGGAACCACTGAGCTATATCCCCTACCCAAAAGTTACACTATTTTGTAACCTGTTGCCTTCGTTACTTTTTTTTATTGCTGAGATAAAATACCTGAAACTTAAAGTTAAAGGAGGAAAAGTTTATTTTAGCTAACAATTTGTAGACATTTCAGTACAGGGTGGCATGCAGAGGGGTTTCAGAGAGGAGAAACAGCTCAGGGCAGAACAGGAAGGCAGAAACAAAGCAGCAAGCAGCAGCCACAGCAGAAGCAGCAGTGAAACAAGCCTCCCTTTCCGTTCAATTCCACCTACACAACAAATCTTTAGGGTGATACTACCCATGCCTAGGGTGGGTCTCCCCATCATCCACACTCAGAACTATGCTAAACCATTCATGGACTAATTCAGTACTACACACCGCTAATCCCAGTATCAACATCCTAGATCAAATCAACTCCAAAAATCCCTACCTATGAGCACATGAAGCACTGCAGAAATGTCTAGATACCTGTTGTTTCACAGATGAAATATTCTAGATACCTTTTGACCCCAACAAATTGACATCAATATCATGGTCTCTTAATGATATAATTAATAATTCTTAATTTCCATCTTCATTACCTTCCTTTCAATCCCTTTCTCCTCATTGCTTTCATCTTTTCTAATACTAGTCTACATTTTACTTTCAAGTATCATTTTTAGATTCCACAAATTAGAGAAAATAAGTGATATTTGTCTTTCTGAGTTTGGCTTATTTCATTTAACATAATGATCTTCAGTTCCATTCATTTTCTGCAAAAGACGTCATTTTGTTATCTATGACTGAATAATATTCCATTGTGTACATATTCCACATGTTCTTTATGCATCTGTTGATGGGAACCTAGCGAGTTCTGTGTATTGACTACTGTGGATTGTGCTCCAATAAAAAATGGGTAGGCAGGTATCCCCTAGAGTACAGTGACTTTAATGTCTTTGGGTATATACCAAGGAGTGATATAGCTGAGTGATGGTGGCTGTAGTACTTTACATCCTTACCAGACATGTAGAATAGTTCTTTTTCCCTTCATACTTACCAGTTCTTGCTGTCTTTTGTATTTTTGATGATGCTCATTATACCCAGAGCAAGACAGAAGCTCATTGCAGTTTTTATTTGCATTTCCTTAATGGCTAAAGATATTGCATATTTTTTCATATATGTATTAGCCATCTGTGATTCTTTTAAGAAAGATGAAAGATCTGTTCAATTCATTTACCCATCTATTAATTGGGCTGTTTGATTTTTGATGTTGTTTTGGATTCTCTGTCTATTCTAAATATTAATCCTCTGTCAGAAAAGTAGCCAGAAAAAGTCTCCCATTTTTCATGTATCTCTTCCCTCTGTTATGTCTTTCATTGTGCCAAAACATTTTCATTTGATGTAATCCCACTTGATTTTTCCTTTCACTTCTCAACGCTGTCAGAATCCTATTGAGCAAGTCTTTGCTGTGTCCATGGTTTTAAGTATTTCCTCTATTTTTCTTTTAGAAGTTTCAAAGATTCAGGCCTTATATCTGTCTTTGCTTCATTTTGGTTTGGGTATTTTACAGCATAAAAGATAGGGATTTAGTTTCAATTTTCTACATACAGATATAAAGTTTTCTCAGCATTGTTTGCTATTTGTTTGTTTGTTGGGTTTTGTTTTTTGTTTTAAGATAGGGTCTTGCTGTGTACTTCAGGCTAACTTTGGACTATGTGCTCCAGCCTGTGTCATCCTCCCCGATGCTGGTATTATAGGTAGGAGCCACCACACTCAGCAACAGTACTATTTGTTACAGGGGTTGTCTTTTCAAGAGGTGACAACAGTTGTGGGGGGTTGTTCCTGTGTTCTTTCTTTTGTTCCATTAGCACATGAGTATATTTTGTGCTAGATCATGCTGTTTTTACTACAGTTTTGTCATATGATTTGAAATAAGCTATTCTGATACCTCTGGATCTTTTTTTTGTTTAGAATTGTTTTGGCTATGCAGAGTCTTTGTATTTTCATATGAATTTTAGAATTTCTTTCTACTTTTTGGAATTTTGATGGCAATTACACTGAACATGTACAGTGCTTTAATTTTTAACAAAATTAATCCTGTCGTTTCACAAAGGAGAGATCTATCTTCTATTATTTTCTTTCACATCTTTCTTCAGAATTTTTAAATTTATACTGTAGAATTCCTTCATCATTTTTATATTGATTCCTAAGTATTTTATATTTAAGGGTACTGTGAATAGAATTGTTTTTCTAATTTCATTCTCAGCTATTATTAATGTATAGAAAAGTTAATAATTGATTTTTAGTGTTCATTCTGTATCCTGTTATTTACCTACTTATTTAATAAATGACATTGAAATCATACAAATGACTAATGGTTACACATGTGCTATGTTCATTATATGTTTCAAGTTCAATCCTAGTACACTAAGCATGGATCCCTTAACACACAATTCACATCAGGTTCAAAATCCAAGTGTCTACATGTGAGTTCTTTCTGATCCTGTTCATTCATCAACAACTTCTATATTTGATCAGATTTAATCTTTATATCAAATTTTAAAGCTAAAAGTTTATCTTCCAATTGCCTTTTACTATCTCCTTTCACAAATTAATTCCTCTCGCACAAACTCTCTGTAGGGAATTCCTTTGCTTTTTTCCTTCCCAACACAAAAACACTCTTCCAAACATGGTTTGATTGCGAAAATGAAATAATGCAGTGGTGGGGTGGGTAGATCTCACAACCTGAGGAATGCCGGGCAGGGAGTGATTGATAAAAGTCCTCCTTTTTCTTTCCTCACAGGGGTCTGATGAAAGATACTAGTCTAGACAAATTCAACTACATCTGCTACATGGATGAGCTTGCTGTGTGCCTAGGCACAAAGCCCAACATCCTCTTTCTGTTCCTCAGGGATCCCAGACTGGCTTGGGAAGTTTTCTTTGGACCGTGTACCCCTTACCAGTACCACCTGGTGGGCCCTGGAAAGTGGGAGGGAGCCAGAAACGCCATCCTGACCCAGTGGGATAGGACCATGAAACCTTTAAAAACCAGAACTGTTGCTGATTCCCCCCAGCCTGCCTCCAGTTCACATTATTTTAAAGTTTTGGGGGCACCTATCCTACTTGCCTCTCTTCTACTCATCTGTAGGTCTTCACTCTTTAAATTTATGAGATAAAACACAAGATGAAATTTCACCTTACTTAATGCTATTGCTTGGATGTGTCCCCAGAACTCCTGTGTTGGCAACTGATCTCTTCAGTATGACAGCGTTGGGAGGTAGAGCCTAGATGTAGACTGTAGGGAGGTTTTGGGTCATAGTGACTCCACCAGCAGGAACTGATGAAATTATGCTCACATGACTTGATCACTTCTTATCACAGTAGGCTGTTACAAAGTGAGACTGCCCTTGTCTTTTACTCAGGCATTGGCTTGCCCTTTCATCTTTTGACCACATAATGAAACAGCATGAATCTCTCGCCAGCAGCTGCCTCCATGACCTTGGACTTTCCAGCCTCCAAAACTGGGCCCCAAGTGAGTTTGTTTTTTCTGAAATTACTCATCCTAGCTATTCTGTTATAGCAAAAGAAAAATGATCCACACTTTGAGAACTCTTAATTCTCAAAGAAAAAATGATACCAGGAAGAGACCATTGAATCCAGTTTAAATGAGAACCAATGAGATTTAATTTGTATCATATACTAGTAAAAATTCTCAATATTGAATGAGATGATGATGTGTATATATAATGTACCAATAAAGATTTGAATTTTTAAAAAATAAAGGAAAATCAAAAGTTCATAATTGTCTAAAATCAGTACCTTTATCTGGAAAATAGTTCCTATTTTAAAATGCATACTGAGACAATGCAGGGTGTTTGATACACAACAAATTAATTGCTCACAGCTGCAAAAATGAAAAACATTTCCATCCTCTAAATTAAAAAAAGATTTTAAAACTGCTGTCTAACCCTGCTTTCTGCTGTGTAACCAGGAAGGGCGGCCATTCCCTCATGGATTCTTCATTGCAGGACTTTTCAACTAGTCTTACTTTCTTCCTTCCCACACCTTGCAGTACAGCAGCTAAATATTAGCAAAGGAGGACTTGTTCTCAAGTGTTAGAGGGGACCGTACTTATATAATAAGTTAATGTGTCTAGGTTTTCACTGACAACTCCCCAGTGCAAAAGGGCATCTATTTGTAATTCTTCAACCCCAACTAAGGATAATAGAAACATTAACACAATACAGATGCAAGCTACCTATGTACAGGTTCTTAGGGGAGATAGTAGAATGGAGATACCACTGTCATGTCATTATAATTTAGAACTATACAATGTGCTAATTTTTTCATTTATAAGTTTTCATGTAAAAAAAAAATCAGACTCAGAAGGTAGGCAAGGTGGTAGAGACCTATAACCCCAAGTGCTCAACAGCCTGAGTCAGGAGGAGCACAAGCACCAAGTCAACCTGAGCAATTCAGTAAGACCCTATTTCAAAACAAAAAGTAGGCCCAGGGATAGTGTATAGGTGTGTAGCCAACCCCTGGGAGCTCAGACAGTGCCACTACAGCAGTGCACAGGCTGGAGCCTGCCTGCCTCCACAGTGACTGCAGAAATGAGCCCAGAAACATTGCAGAGGAGTGCATCCAAGTCTACCAGAACCTTAGACAGCGCCTAAGTCCAGCGGCGCATGGACTGGAGGCTGCGAGCCTCTGTGCTGACTATAAAAGTGCACCTAGTGACAGTGTATAGGTGTGCAGCCAAGCCTGCTGGACCTCAGGCAGCACCATTACAGCAGCACTCGGACCAGAACCTGCCTGCCTTCACACCAACTGCAGAAGTGTACCCAGGGACACTGTGAGGGGTGCAGCCAAGCCTGCTAGAACCTTAGGCAATGCCATTAAATGCTGTGAACAAGGCTGGGGCCTGCCTGCCTTCTGAGTGCACCCAGGGACATTCTGGGTAAGGGGTACTCAGCGGAGTCAGCCACAACTTCTGATGGCACCAGTAGAGGAGGACGCACAGGGCTGGGGCCTGCTTGCCTCCACGCCAACTGCACTGAGTATGCCCAGGGATACTTTATGTAAAAGGTGTGTGCAGAGGAGTCTGCTGGAACCTCAGGTAGGTCCAGCAAATGTGTACACAGGGTTGGGGCCTGAATGCCTCCACACCAACTGTACTGAGCACACCCAGGGGTATTCCAGGGAAAGGGTATGGAGAGGAGTTTTCTTGAATCTCAAACAGCACCTTTAGACTCAGACGCACAGGGCTAGGGCCTGCCTGCTTTCATGACAATTGCCCTAAGTGTGACCAGTGACATTCTAGGTAAACTAGGCACTACCAAGTCTGCAGGAACCTCAGGTGACACAAAATAGACACCAGTGCCTGGGGCTGGGACAGGTGGGCTTCCGCTATCCAGTGCTTTTCAATTAAGGTGATCTGACCGTGTTGTTTGAGTGCCTTACATGATGTGCCAGAACTAGTGTTGTTTAGGTCCCATTATAGACTCTAGAAGAACAAACCAGGAAATGCTGTTATCTTAAGGGTCCTAAATTTTAGGAAGAAGAGACTTGCAACAAACATCACCAAACAACGGGGCAAGTATAAAGTCAAAAACAACAGCAATGACAAAAACACAGACATAAGGAAACATTCCAAGTCTCATATACAAAGATCCTCACCCCATGGCTACATAGGGGGAAGGGAAATGGAGAAATCTGAAGCTCAATCACCAGGTTTCTCTGAAATGGTAACCAAAGCAGATCTAGTAAAAAGGAAATCACAACTGATCTCTGAGATGAAAACAGAGATACTGTACACAATTAACACTATGATTAATGAAGCAAAAGAGGAAATCATGGAGTTGATAGAACTTGCTAGCAAAAGCAATGGATCCTTTTAAACACCTACAAATAAAGGTCCAAGAAATCAAGAAAGAAAATTTGCGCAATAGAATGAATATGGCAGAATTTCAGACCTAGAAGATAGGATCTCATCCAATGAATAGGAAAGACATAATTTATGGAAAACGGCAAGGAATGAGAAATCAATCCAACAACTCCTAGATGATTCAAAGAATAACAAGATTGATTAGAGTCAATGAGGAAACAGGAGATAAGACAAAAGACATTTAAAAAACTGTTCACAGAGAAAATGACAGAAATCTTTACAGGAAAAGGAAGAGAACTGGAAATACAAATAAATGAAGCATACAGAATTCCACATGCCTGTGACATGAAAAAAATCTACACCTAGGCATATAAAGGTTCAAAATATCAAAAAAAAAAAAAAAAAAAAAGAATGAAACACTGAAAGCAACTGGAGAAAAGAAAACAATTACATACCAAGGAGAGCCCATCATGATCACAGCAGACTTTTCAACCCAAACACTCAATGTGAGAACCTGGAGTGAACTGTTTCAAGCCTTGAAGGAAAACAACTTCCAACCCAGACTGATCAATCCTGCAAAACTACCTTTCAAAATAGAGGGGGAAATAAGATGCTTCCATGACGAAGAACACCTGAAAAACTTCACAAATACAAAACTTGCACTCCAGAATATTATAAAGAATATCTTGGAGAAAAATAAGGAAAGTTACAAACCCATGAGACCCAACAGAGTCAACCCATCAAGCCAAACAAGAAACTGATGGGAAAAGAGCAAATGAAGAATAACAGAGTTAAGAACAGGAAAACATCACAACACTACATATGTATGTATCAGTCATAACCCTTAATGTCAATGGACTCAATGCGTCAATGAAAAGATGACTGGCAGAATGGATCAAGAAGCAAGATCCTACAATCAGCTGCATACAAGAAACACACTGAATTCAGAAACAAAGCCAAAGACTGAAAGTAAAGGGATGTAAAAAAATACTCCATGCAACAGGAAACAGCAAAAAAAGCAGGATTGTGATCTTATTTATAGACAAAATAGATTTTTTTTTAATTTTTATTTTTTAAATCTTTATGGGTACATTACATATATGCATCATGATAGCACTCCATAATGGGGATTTGTACCAGTATAAGACACAACTTAATTCTCATTTTTTCCCATACCCCTACCCACCCTACCACCCCCCATATACATAAAATTTGTTTCCTTACTTTTTTGTTACAATCTCATCTTTTTTCCCCCTTCTTCCTATTTTACATTGAGCATTTTCTATTTCACAATATATAACATACAATTCTAGGACTCATTTACATCTTCATTTTCTCAGACCAGAGAAAAGATATGATATGCACCTATCAGTGACCTATTTATTTCACTTATGAGGATATCTTCAAGGTATGTCCATTTAAGCATAAATGATTCAAACTTATCACTTTTTATGGCAGAATAATACTCCATTCTGTAGAAGAACCACAGCTTTTTTATTCAGTATCCAGTTAATAAACACTTGGGTTGTTTTCAAGATGTAGCAATCACAAATTGGGCTGCTATAAACATGGGTGCACATATGTCACTGTGATATGAGTCTTTTAATTCTTGTGTGTATATACCTAGCAGGGCAATGGCCAGGTCAAATGGGACCTCCAATCTTAGCTTTCTGAGGAATCTCCAAACTGATCTCCATAGGGGTTGTATGAGTCTCCAGTCCCACCAAGAGTGGAGAAGGGTTCCTTCTTCTCCACAGCCTCGCCAACATTTGCTGGTGGCTAATTCTGAAATGGCAGCCATTCTATGTGGAGTGAGATGAAATCTCAGTGTTGTTTTCATCTGCATCTCTCAAATAACTAATGATGGTGAGCATTTCTTCATATGCTTCTTAGCTGCTCTTACTTCTTCCTCTAAAAAATATTTGTTCATTTCAGATGCCCACTTTTGAATTGGGTCTTAAATTTGGGTAGGCTGATTTTTTTGAGCTCTTTATATATTCTAGAGAGTAGCCCTTTGTCTGAGGAACAGCTGGTAAAGATTTTTTCCCACATTGTTCATTGCCTTTTTGCTCTGTTGGTGGTTTCCTTTGCTGTGCAGAAGCTTTTTTGAAGAATGAGGTCCCATTTGTTGATTTCTTAAGCCAATTCCTGTGCTATAGAAGTTTTGTTCATGAAGTCTTTCCCTGATCCAATGTCTTCAAGAACTTTACCTAACCTGTTTTTCAGTAGGTTTAGAGTGTCTGTTTTAATATTTATGTCTCTTATCCACTTTGATTTTAGCTTGGTACATGGTAAAAGAGTTAGATCTAGTTTTAGTCTTTGGCAAGTTAAAGCCCAGTTTTTCCAGCACCATTTGTTAAAGAGGCTATCTTTCCTCCATTAAGCATTTTTGGCTCTTTTGTCAAAGATGAGGTGGCTCAGTGTATCTGGATTAGTTTCTGGATCTTCTAGTCTACTCCATTGATCCTCGGGTATGTTACTTTGCCAGTATCATGCAGTTTTTATCATGGTGGGTTTATAGTATAGTTTCAGGTTCAGAGTTGTAATAACCCCACCATGTCCCTGCTGCTTAGAATTGCTTTGGCTATTCTAGGTCTTTTGTGGTTCCAGATGACAGTTTGGATTTTTTTCTCTAGATCTGTGAAATATGCTGTTGGGATTTCAATTGGGACTGTGTTGAATGTGTAGAGTAGTTTTGAGAGTATAACCATTTTGACAATATTGGTTCTTCCTACCCAGGAGCAAGGTATGTCTTTCCATTTTTTGATATCATCTTCTATCTCCTTTTTCAGAGTGCTATAGTTATCAGAGTAGAGGTCTTTCACCTCCTTTGTTAGATTGATTCCTAGATATTTTATTTTTTTGGGTGCTATTGTGAAAGGGACTGACTCCCCAATTTCTATATCAGTGGGTCTACTGTTTGTGTATACGAAGGCTGTTGATTTTTGAACGTTGACCTTGTAACCAGCTACATGGCTAAAATTGGCGATTAGGTCCAGCAGTTTTTTAATTGAGTATTTAGGATCCTCTAGGTAGAGTATCACGTCGTCAGCAAATAACGACAATTTAACTTCTTCTTTTCCAATCTTTATTCCTTTTATTTCTTTCTTTTGTCTAATTGCTATGGCTAATATTTCCAGAACTATGTTGAACAGAAGTGATGAGAGAGGACATCCTTGTCTTGTTCCTGATCTTAGTGTGAAAGGTTTCAATTTTTGACCATTTAGTATGATACTGGCTGAACGTTTCTCATAGATAGCTTTTTATTAGTTTGAGATAGAGACCGTCTATGCCGATCTTCTGCAGGGTTTTGAACATAAATGGGTGTTGTATTTTGTCAAACGCTTTTTCTACATCAATTGAGATGACCATATGATTTTTGTCCTTAAGCCTGTTAATATAGTGTATAAATTTATTGATTTACATATGTTGAACCATCCTTGCATCCCTGGGATGAATCCAACTTGGTCAGACTGTATAATCTTGTTGATAGTTCTCTGTATTGTTTGCCAGTATCTTATTGAGGATTTTTGCATTTTGAGGAAAATTCACAGCAGTGAATGCCTACATCCAGAAAACAGAGCAAGCTCAAATAAACAATCTGATACTGAACTTCAAGCTACTAGAAAAAGAGGAGTAAGATAAACCGGAAGCTTGTACTAGGTGGAAATTACAAGGATCAGTGCAGAAATTAATGCAATGGAGACTAAGAGAATGATACAAAAAAAATCAATGAATCAAACAGTTGGTTCTTTGAAAGGATAAACAAAATTGACAGACCCTTAGCCAACCTTATCAAACAAAAGAAGGAAAAGGCTCACATCTATGCTATTAGGAATGAAAAGGGAGAAATTACTACCAACCCAGAGGAAGTCCAGAGGATAATAAATACCTACTTTGAAAATCTATACTTCAATAAAATGGAAAATGTACACGAAATAGATAGATTTCCTGACACATATGAATTTCCAAAGCTGAATGAAGAAAACATAGAAATGTCAAACACTCTAATATCAATCTATGAAATCAAAAAGGTAATGAAAAACTGACAACAAAGGAAAGTCCTGGTCATGATGGTTTTATGCTAAATTCTACAAAACTTTTGAAGAAGAGTTAGTGCCTTTACTTCTCAAACTCTTTAATGAAACTGAAAGGGAAGTAGTACTCCCAAATTCATTTCTGAAAGCAACCATTACCTTGATCCCAAAAGCAGAGAAAGACCCAACCAAAAAGGGAACTACAGACCAATCTCACTAATGAACACTGATGCAAAAATTCTCAATAAGACACTGGCAAACAGAATACAGAGAACCCTCAAAAAATCATACACTCTGACCAAGTTGAATTCATCCCAGGGATGCAAGGATGGTTCAATGTAGGAAAAAAGGTAGCCATTTACCAGTTATGCAGAACTCCTGAGTTTCCTTATTACCAGTTCACAGGATGTTCCTCAGGCATCTTGTTTTGTATTACAAACACTAGGATAGGAATCAGGAAGAACTGCGAGGCCTGTCCCAGGAAATGCGCTGGACCACTTCTTTTGTCTTTATCCCTATGCATTGTTACTTTGTATTGGCTTCATAATAAAAGAGCTGTTGGACGACAGCTGGGGGCGGTTCAGTCCTCTGAGGCTGTTCTCCCTGCTGGATCTAACCCGAGTGCCTTGTTTCCTTCTGTGACCCCGGACATACATCGGACTTACACCGACAGTTCAACATACATAAATCAATAAATATTATACACTATAATAACAGACTCAAGGACAAAAACCACATAGTCATCTCAATTGATGCAGAAAAAGTGTTTGATAAATCAAACAACCATTCATGTTCAAAACCCAGATCGGAATAGATGGTCTCTATCTGAAACTAATCAAAGCAATCTATGAGAAACCATCAACCAGTATCATACTAAATGGTCAAAAACTGAAACCTTTCACACTAAGATCAGGAACAAGACAAGGATGTCCTCTCTCACCACTTCTGTTCAATACAGTCCTGGAAATATTAGCCAAAGCAATTAGGCAAGAGAAAGAAATGAAAGGAATAAAGATAGGAAAAGGAGAAGTTAAATTGTCATTATTTGCTGATGACATGATACTCTATCTAGAAGATCCTAAAAACTCAATTAAAAAACTGCTGGACCTAATCACCAAATTTAGTACCACAGCTGGATACAAGGCCAATGCTCAAAAATCATTAGCTTTTATATACACAAATAGCAGACCCACTGCGATAGAAATTGGGAGTCAGTCCTTGCAAAATAGCACCCTAAAAATAAAATATCTAGGAATCAATCTAACAAAGAAGATGAAAGACCTCTATTCTGAAAACAACAGCACTCTGAAAAAGGAGATAAAAGAAGATATCAAAAAATGGAAAGACAAGGTAATACTTTGCTCCTGGGGAGAAAGAACCAATATTGCCAAAATGACTATATTCCCACAACTGCTATATAGATTCAATGCAATCCTGATTGAAATCATAACAGCATATTTCACAGATCTAGAGAAAAAAAATCCAAACATTAATCTGGAACCACAAAAGATCTAGAATACCAAAAGCAATGCTAAACATCAAGGTTAAAGTGGAGTATATTATGATCCCAAACCTGAAACTGTGCTATAAAGCCACAGTGATAAAAACTGCATGGTACTGGAAAGTAACAGACCTGAGGATCAGCGGAATAGATTAGATGATCCAGAAAAAACTCCAGATACGCTGAGCCACCTCATCTTTGACAAAGGAGCCAAAAATCCTCAATGGAAGAAAGATAGCCTTTTCAACAAATGGTGATGGAAAAACTGGGTTTAACTTGCCAAAGACTAAAACTAGACCTAGCTCTTTCACTGTGTACGAAGCAAAAATTAAAGTGGATAAGAGACCTAAATATTAAAACAGACACACTAAACCTGCTGCAAAACAGGTTAGGCAAAACTCTTGAAGACATTGGCTTAGGAAAAGACTTCTTGAACAAAACCTCTATAGCATGAGAACTGGCAGTAGAAATCAACAAATGAGATCTCATTCTATTAAAAAGCTTCTGCACAGCAGAGGAAACCACCAACAGCAAAAAGGCAACCAACAATATGGGAAAGAATCTTTACCAGCTGTTTCTCAGACGAAGGGCTACTATCTAGACTATATTAAAAATAAATAAATAAATTAAATAAAGAGCTTTAAAAAAATCAAACCACCCAAATTTAAAGATCCAGTTCAAACAAAAGGAAACAAAGCTTATGTTTATAGGGAGTGGAGCATTGCAGGGTTGGTGGGGAAAGGGGAAAAATGAGAATCAAGTCATGTCATATTCTGGTACGAACTCTCAATGTTGAATGCAATAATGATGTGTATTTATAATGTACCAATAAAGATTTGAATAAAAAAAAAAACACAGAGTAAAAGGCTAGGATGTAGCTCAGTAGTACAAAGCATGCACAAGACCCTGGGTTCTATCTCTTAATACAGAACAAAAAATCAGACTCAGAGAAGAGTTCACACAGCCAATAAAAGTCAGAAGAGGGATTGGAACAAAACACACATGATGTGAAAGCCCAGAGTCCCTCACTAGTTGCTTTGGGAGGTAATTCCCCCATGCTCTTCTAACCATCTCTGATCACCTTCAGTTTGCAAGTGACACCCTTGCCTGCACGTATCCCCCCTCTGAAAGCTTGCCTCTTCCAGCTCTCTCCTCCTTCCTCTGTCCTGCTCTGATGCCCTGAATGGAGCAGATTTCTAAACTTACCTCTCATTCCACAATACTTATGGAACAAACGGTACCAGGAAGAGGCCACTGAACCCATGTTAAATGAGAATCTAAGGTCCATAATTTATAGTAGGAGGAATAATTAGGTATTATCAAGATTTCAATTGAGAAATGAAACCACAATTACAAAACTAAGTTTGCTTTGCCTTTATTTAACCAGTTTTTTATCACAAGTGAAACTATGTGCCAAAAGAAGTTGCTTAATTGTGTGACAGTTAATATGGCAGTAAGATTAAATGTCTGACACACCCTTTACCAAGTGTTTGACTTTCAAATCTGGATGAGATTAGCAATTTTTAATAGCTAAAGTTTTTGTTCATTTTTCCAAATAACTCAGATTTTAATTCTTTTGTATTTACATCAGTCTCTTTTGAAACTGTCCTGTCAACACAATACTTGCAATTTATCATTATGTTTAAATGTTTTCATGGTTTAGTTTTTCTAGATCCAGATATACTAGCTTACAGGGCTCCAGTATCACCTTCAGTGACTATGAGATCCTCCTTATTGTGTAGGATGTGTAATCTCACTCTGTCAGTGGCTTGCACTGGATGGCCTGCATCATCAGACAACCACCAGACACTGACCAAAAGACACTAATGAAAATGATGTCTATAGTAGTCTTCACTGGTGAACAAGGACATGTGGTGAAAGAAAATGAATTCTAAGTGAACCGTTATTCATTCATTCATTCATTCATTCATTCACTCAACTAGTATAATTTGAGCTCTTTCTATGTTCCAAGCATTATGTTAGTTCATGGGAAAATCCCTCAGAATAAAAAATTATGTATAAAGTTTTTGATGTCATGGAATGTATCATCCAGTTTGAGGGGTAAAAAAATAACCAGTAAAATGGTGGGTAAAATAAAGTTGATTTAAGAGACAAAAATAAAGTTGATTTAGGAGAGCTACTATCTAGAATATATAAAGGGCTCAAAAAAAAATCAATCCACCCAAATTTAAAGACTCAATTCAAAAATGGGCATCTGAAATGAACAGACACTTTACAGAGGAAGAAATAAAAGCAGCTAAGAAGCATATGAAAAATGTTCAACATCACTAGTCATTCGAGAGATGCAAATGAAAACAACAGTAAGATTTCATCTCACTCCACAAAGAATGGCTGTCATCTCAGAAGTACCCAGCAACAAATGTTGGTGAAACTACGGAGAAGAAGGAACCCTTCTCCACTCTTGGTGGGACTGTAGACTCGTACAACCCATGTGGAGAACAGTTTGGAAATTCCTCAGAAAGCTAGGATTGGAGGTCTCATTTGACCCGGCCATCGCTCTGCTAGGTATATATACACAAAAATCAAAAGACTCATATCACAGTGACATATGTGCACCTATGTTTATAGCAACTCAGTTTGTGATTGCTAAATCTTGGAAACAACCCAAGTGTTTATCAACTGGAGACTGGATAAAAAAGCTATGGTTCTTCTACAGAATGGAGTATTACTCTGCCATAAAAAATGATGTTTGAATCATTTATACTTAAATGGATGTACCTTGAGGACATCCTCATAAGTGAAATAAATAGGTCACAGATGTGTAAATATCACATCTTTTCTCTGGTATGAGAAAACAAAGATATAAATGAGTTCTAGAATGTATGTTATATATTGTGAAATAGAAAACACTCAAAGCGTAATGGAGTGAAGGGGGTAAAAATAAGATTATAACAAAAAGAAAGGAAACAAAGTTTATGTATATGGGGGGTTGGGGTGGTAGGGTGGTAGGGGTATGGAAAAAAATGAGAATTAAGTTGTGTCATATACTGGTACAAATTCTCATTGTTGAATGCAATCATGATGTATATATGTAGTGTACTAATAAAGATTTCAATTAAAAAAATAAAGAGACAGAGTGGGCATGGGGGAGGGCATTTAGGAAGAATTCTAACAAAGTCTTTCAGAAGAAATGATGTTTGAAATATTTTCAATGGAACTTCCAGGAAGACAGCTTGTGAGCCTGTGACAGTCTGACAGGAGAATGTTTCCATCAGAGGAATGAGCAAATAAACCCTGAGGCACATGTGTTAGAATGGGGATTTTCAAGCTTGTCCTGGTCACACCATGGCATACACAGACAGGATGACACATTTGTATGCCACACTGGGACAAGCTATAGGTCAAGGGGTTATCTGTGTAGGCATGGGGAAAAATATCTTTGTTATATTTAAGTAAAATTATTTTAGCAAAAAAATGTATAAAATTCCAGGGAATATTAAACATAGAATTTATGGTATATTTTTACATAAAATTTCAAGAGGTTTTAGTTAAAACTTGAATTCACTACTGGTTTTTTTTAAAATTACATTTTCCCTTAAAATTGTATATTAACTCCTACTGAAGATTTTTTTAATGATGGTTTCGTTACAAGTTGATATTAAAAGCATTTCACAGCTACTCAAAAAAAAAATCTCAGCAATTGAAATTATTTTTTCATTGATAAATGTAACACTGAAAATTTTTTTGTTCAGAGAATAGATTCAGATCCAATCAAGAGCAAAGAATTCAAAATAAAACAGAGAAGTTAGTAGAAGGAGCCTGTTTGGTTGAAAGATCTGCCCTACAGGTAGCTCAGCCACAAGTGCAAAGAATCACCTATTATACCTGAAGATGGGAGTTACAGGCCCCTGCCAAAAAGCGCCACCTCTAGGAAATGTGTTCCTGCTCTCTGCTCCCTCCAATACTCCACCCCCCTGGGGCACTCATCCTACCAACTATGCCAACAAGTCCAAGTCATGTGAAGCTTCAGTGTGCCAAGGAGGAAGCTTTCAGGAAGAGTGAAAGGGAACAAGATGTCAGACAGCCAGGCCTCAGAGGAAGACAGCATTCTTCAAATTATAGAAGGGTGGAATTTGGAATTTAGAACTGGAAGAAAGTAATCATTCTTAGACTCAGCGAGCAAAACTTCTGAGAGGCTGGAGAGGCTGGCTTACTTAGCGCAACAGAACAATGTCACCAAAATCCAGATTATACTTCTTTGGGAAAATTTACTTAAGCTCTTCAGCTACGCCATAGTTTCCAATTTTGGCCATTTCCTGATTTTGCTATAAGGAAATGGCTTTCCGTATGGCTTTTCAAATGCTTGGGATAGACTACAAGGTTCTAGCTCCTCTGTGATAGAAATAGTGCCTTCATAGTTATAAACCAAGAGCAGAGAGGGAAGACCCTCTACCCGGGTCCTCTTGGTACTCCTGAACCTTCAGCTCCATCACTTCTGAGGCTGGAGGTGCGAGAATAAGACTCTCACGGGGCCGGGGATATAGCTCAGTGGTTCCAGTGCCTGTCTTGCAAGCACAAGGGCCTGGGTTTGATCTCCAGTAACTACATAACAATACTGGGAGTGGAGACTCACCCTAGCAGCAACCAGTACCACATACCACAGTGCCAGCCGTGGTGGCTCACGCCTGTAATCCCAGCACTTGGGAGGCAGAGGCAGGAGGATTGCTGCGATGTGAGTTTGAGGCTGAGTTCAGGGCCAGCCTGAACCACAAAGCGAGAACCTGTCTCAAAAAAACCTTAAAAAATAAAAATAAAAAATAAATTTAAAAAAAAGACTCCCATATGTATATCTGAAGGGACTGGGACAGTCCAGGTCCATCTGAGGAAGACAGCTGTCCTACACCCATTCTGACTTCTTCCCATGAAAACTATTGTCAGAGCCTCACAAAAGACTGATCTGCACTGAAATGGTACACACTACAGGCTGACTAAAAAGGATGAAAGAAATATAGATGTTTATTGTTTCAAGTGAACTTTTGGTCTCTTTTCATGGGTTGAGGAAGAAAAAAGAGGAGGAGGGTCTCTTGTATAACTCCCACGAAAGGATGGTGGAGTTAATGAATTAGTTTAAGATGTTCCAAAAGAAGCCCTGAGACTCTTCACCCCGTGGATACACTCCATAACAAAATTGGTGGCCCAACAGGCACAATGAGCACCCATATCAACCTAATCAATAGATCAAGGACCTACTACTCCAGTCTTCCTTGAAAATGCTGCATTAACAGACAAAACCACAAGTGTATATCACCTTATGCCTGTTAGAATAGCTATTACCAATAACAAAAACAAAAGAAATGTCTTAGTTACTTTCTCATTGCTGGGAAAAATATACCAAACACTCACAAGTTAAAGGAGAATAGGTTTATTTTAGCTCACAGTTTGGAAACGTTTCAGTTCATAGTCAACTGGCTGAGTCAAAAGCAAGGTGGCATAATAGAGGGGCACTGCAGAGGAGAAACAGTCCATGGCAAGGAAAGAAGGAAGCAGGAGGCCTGCATTCCTTCTTTCCATTTATATGTTATCCAAGCTGCAGGCCAGTTTGTTGGTAACATCCATGCTCTGTATGGGGTTTCTTCAGTAATTTCATCACCCATACCTATGATAACCCAATCAGCGGGCTAATTCAGCTATCACATACCCATAATCCAATATCACACACTCATGGTCCATGCATCCACCACCTAAAAGCTCCACCTATGAGCATATGAAGTTTACGATATAATCTAGATATAAGCCACAACAGATTTTTAAAAATGCATTGTCAAGGACGTGAGCAAACTGAAACTCTTGTATACTGTTGGTAGAAATGTAAAATGGTACAGCTAACAGGAAAAACACTATAAATCATCCTCAAAAAACTTCCAACAGACTATCTCATGATCCAGCAATACCCCTTCAAAGATATCCTTGAAAGGTAATGGATTGGTTGCTCCAATAGAGGAAATTTCAGGCCAATGTTCAGGCTGTGGCATGGCTACTGCACACTCCTTTTGGTCATATTTATGGTGCAAACTGGAAGTCAACCTGAAAGTGGAAAGATTTGAAAAAACTTTCTGTTTGGCCAGAAAAGTTGGAGCTAAGGGAGCTATAGTTGCTGAAGAAATAAGCACTGTTTAAAAAACAATGCCTTGTGTCTGGACAACAAGAAAGATACTTAGAATATCACAGGAAACATCTCTTTGAGGCTTATGAGTATAAAAGTATAAACTCCATTAAAAGACTTTGTTCTGAGAAGTGAGACTCAGGGTTCCCTACTATACCAGGGCTGCTTCGCCAAAGTGACTCCCTCCACTCAGCTTTCCAGGCACTTAGAGCCCATTACATCCTTTTTCCAGGGAGATCTTGACATCATCTATGTGATATCAGTTTTGCAGGCATGAAAAAATGCATAAATTATGGGGTTACAAAGATTTCTACTCAGATGTCAAAGGGAGGCCTCAGAGGCAAAGCAAGTATGACACAGCTATGGTTCCTGCCAGAAGCTCCAAAGACAGAAATCAGTGAAGATACAGAAGTGAAACCCAGAATGTGGAATATTTGCCAAGGAAAACTGCTGCCTACTGAGCCAGGTAAAGAAAGAGGCCATTGCTGAGAATGGCGGCACATGCCTGTAATCCTAGCACTACAAAGACTGGCGCAGGAGATGGCCATAGGTTCAAGGCCAGCCTGGGCCACATAATTCAAGATTCACCTGAACTACATAGGAGCCAAGGGGGGTAGGGAGATATCGTGTGGGCTGCCACCAGCAAGGCCACAGAGTGGGGCTAACTTTTCAAAGCCGTTTGTAATTCACATCTCACTACTCGTGCTCCCAGATGCTGGATGTGAAGCTACAAGATTTAAAGTTTGTTCTTGCTTTGGTTCAATTTGGGTCTACCCCTATTCCTCTCTTTTGAAATGGAATGTTTATCTTGGGCCTTTGCATTTTAATATTATGTGACTTATTTCTGAATTTCAGAACTTCACAGCTGAAAGTCTGCTTTGAGTATCAGAGGAGACCGTCTTTGGCTCTGAACAGTGCTGCCACGGTTGGGACTCTCAGGAGGGCATCACTATGCTTTGGGTCCACACAGCGTAGTCAGATCAGGTAGAAGTAGGACTGAAGACTCCTGCTTCAGAAACTGTTCACAAAATGTCCCTCACACCAACCTAAGATGCTCTGCTATGTCAGCTTCTAAGCATGCAATGGAGGAAATAAAATTGATGACAACGTAACACTATTGTACTCCTGCTGCTTCTGTAATCATTCCTTTGTGCCCTGGGTGAATATATAAGAATAATTTTATGCTTTCTCCCATTCAGCTTACTGGCTCCCTCTGCTAACCCATTCTGAAGGACGCTAGTGTTTGATCCTTGCAAATCTTGAGGCTTAAAATTACACTTTGGAATAAACCATGGATAAGGAAAAATGTACTCACCTGCACCACGCTATCCTTTTTGACAACTCCTGTGGTGATTTAAGAGATTAACATAAAAGTCTTACTTGAATAGGCATTTCTCCAAAAGTAACACACAAATGGCCACCAAATAAAAGCCCACATCATCACCAATCATGGCAATTGTAATCCAAGCCAAGGATATATCACCTCACATCTGTGTGGACAGTTATTATCAATAAGAGAAACAAAAGGTAACAAAATCGGCCAATACAGGAGCAAATGGAAACTCTTGTACTCTGAGGGTGGGAATGTAAGATGATACAGCCAACCTGAGAAACAGAGCCGAGTCCTCAAAAACTTTCAGCTACCATCTCAGCCGGCATCCTGCTTTTCAGTGTATATCCAGAATAACTGAAATTAGCATCTCAAAGAAGTATCTTAACCTTCATATTCATTGTAGCACTAGTCACCATAGCCAAAACATAGAATCATCCTAAGTGCCTATAAATAAATGATGATTTAAAAAATGCGACATTAAAATATAAGGATTATTATTCAGTCTTTAAAAAAAAAAAAAAAGGAAATTCCACCCGGTGAAGTCAAATGAACGATCCTGCAGTACGTTACGCTAAGTGAAATAAACCAGTCTCAGAAGAATATATATCACATGAGTCTACTCACACGAAGCATCTAAAATAGTCAAATTCATAAAAGTAAAAAGCAGAGTGGTGATTGCCAGAGTTGAGTATGGTGGGAAGTTTTCATACAATAAATGTAAAGTTCCAATTGTGCAAATAAAAAAGACCACAGGGGCCAGGGATTTAGCTCAGTGGTTCTGGTGCCTGCCTTGCAAGTGCAAGGGCCCAGGTTCAACCTCCAGTAACCACATACAATACTGGGCGTGGAGACTCACACCCAACAGCAATCAGTACCACATACCACAGTGCCAGACGTGGTGGCTCACGCCTGTAATCCCAGCACTCCGGAGGGAGAGGCAGGAGGATTGCTGGGATCTGAGTTGGAGGCTGAGCTCAGGGCCAACCTGAACTACAAAGCGAGACCCTGTCTAAAAATAAAAATAAAAAAAATCAAAAGATTGCTGTGCAGTGAATGAACTTCCTCTAATTAATAATGCTGTGTTGTGTACTTAAAACTCTAAGATGGCAGATCTCAAGTTCTCTGTTCTTACCTTCACACACACACACACACACACACACACAATGAAAATTCCTTTGGAGATGATGGATATGTTTATTACCTTCATTGTAGTAATACTTTCAGCAGTGTATCCATACAAAAAATTGCATATTGTAAATTGTTTGTATATCAACTATACTTCAGTAAAGTTATTTGTTAAAACAATGAAGTTGCATGATGGCGAATGTTTAGCAAATGGCTCACAGTGCAGCCAACAGTTCTGCTTGTCCATTTCCATTTTGTAAATACACTCCCCCAGCAGGCATGGAGACATTTACCTATAGTCCCAGCACTCTCAAAAGTGGTGGCAGGAGGTTCACAAGTTTGAGCCCAGAGAGCACAACTTAGTGAGACCTTTACTCAGCTTTTTTAAAAAATTAAAAAGGGGTTGAGGCGAAAGAACTGAAATTTGAAAGAACCAAAAGCAACTGGGCCAAAATCAGTATTCTGTTTCTTCTTCTTTCAAAGAATTGAGACTTCAATTTTTTTAAAAAATAAAGGTGAAGGCTTGGGTTCGATTTTCCATATCATCATCACCACAAAAGAAAATGTCCACAACCTGAAGTCTGTGATATCATAGAACTCACAGTTGCAAGAGATGAACCCATTCTCCTTAGACGAGCTGTCTCCACCACATCACCATGACAGTTTTTGAGACCACTGGAACAATTTGAAAGTAAAGTATATATTGGATTATACTATTAAACGTTCATGGGCTTTCTTCTATGTCGTAGTACACTGTGATTTTATGAATGTGTGTCCTTTCTTAGGTGATATACTCCATTCTGAAATGAAGATGGCATCCTGAGTTTGCAGGTTACTCTACATGTTTGGCAAGAGGAAGTGTTCAGGGATGGAGAGGGAGGAAAAGAAGGTATCAAGAGGTTTACTAGATCGTAACTTGTATTATTACAATATAAGACTATGAGTGAGGGACCCATCAGTGTTCACATATGAACTGTTCCTTCAACTCTTCTGTAGCTAGTATATTTCTCCAGAGGAAAGAAAGTGATTTGTTACCAATAGATTTCATACCGAAACTGAATTAGCAGGGTCTGTTCCAGGAGTCTATAGCCTTGTGATATTGTGCTCAAGCTCTCCAACTGTAATGTCCACCTAAGAGGCAGGAATTGTGCTTTCGAGTCACTTGCGGCTAGTTTCTTCATTTACGTTACATTTTCATGTCCGACTCCTGGCTCAGAAAGTGTTCGGTGAACCACGCTGGAAAATATCCCTCAACACAAAAGCTGAGATGGTCTATGTTCGCTTCTAAAGATTGCAGTGGAAAAATAAAAATGGAGGCTACTGAGCATTGTTTTACTACAGCAACGTTTCTGTGCTTTATCAAAGACAATCCACCAGCTCCCTCTGCTGGCCCAATCTGAAGGATCGTAACTGCTTGGATTCCTTACACAACTTGAATTTTAACGAACGCTTGTGGAACAGAAAACCTCAGACTTGGAAGAACTTGCTCACAACAGTCCTTTCTTCGTTTCCACCGCTCCGGTGAAGGATCAAGAGACTAAACAGATGAGATCTGAAGTTTCCCAAAGCAAAGCCGGCTTCCCTGGAGGCCTGTGCTTTGGCGCCCTCTAGGAGCCACGATAACAAAAGCACGACTACGGGCCTTTGCCTGAACTCGGACGCTCAGGAGGGTGGGGACAAAGGGCAGGGGTTAATTTATCTCCAATCAGCAAGCTGTATGTAACTCGTCCCACGGCCCTGTCCCGAGACCACGGAAGTGTTGGCTTAGGTTAATAATACACAGCTGTATTTCCTTGGAGAACTGCTTCTTGCTGTCACTCCCGAGAAACTAGTGGCTTTGCTTTGAAACCGAAAGCAACTTGACCAAAATCACTACTCTGTTTCTTCCTTTTCCAGACCAAGGAATTCAGACTTGAATTTTTTTTTTTTTTTTTTTAAATAAGCGCTGTCTTTGGCTTTTCAGTTCTGAGAAAAAAGTTCGAGTACCTGCTCTATGCTAACAAGGTAAGTGCCTGGCGCATTGTATACAGTTAAAATGTTTCTAAAAATGACTTTGCAGAGGATGAATGTCCTCTCCTTTGAGTGTGAATTACTTGAAAGGGACCGTAATTCTCTCCTGGGTCTTCTTGTTAAGGTGAAAATAACAGAGTAAAGGATAGAGTTGGGAAACTAAGAGAATGCAGCTACCTTCATCAAAAAGGAAGATGTTGGTGAGAAGTACAGAATCACGGGTCATTCTCCGATTCTGCATTCACTTCTGACTTGATCTTCTGAATGAACTAAGAATACTAGGTATAGGGAAAACCAAAATACTCCACAGACAGAGTGACACGAAATACTAGAAGAAAATATGAGCACAGTGGGGTGATAAGTAACATTAACTGACCAAATTTCAAACTCAAACCATAATTGATTAGAGTATCATCCATGCCTGTCTGTTTAAAAAATGATTCCTAGTGGGGTTCCTGATGTAAAAAGGGGTGTAGTGGAACAAATCTGCAATCCTGGCAACCTGGGATGCTGAGGCAGGAAGCGCAGGATTCAAGCCCACCAAGGACAGTTGAGCAACTTGGCAAGACTGTCTCAGATGATAGCTAGACAGACAGACACACAGACAGACACACAGACAGATGGCTCAGTATGATCTCTACTATGGGAAATAAAAGGTTCAGCTCATCAGGACCTTTCTACCAAGGAACTATATATATAAGCAAGGCTTAAGCAACAAAGTACTTTACTATGTGTAGCACACTTTATAGTTTACAAATACGCTGCGCCCACCTTATGTGCTCCCAACTCTTCAAAACTGTAATATTTCTTCTCACCTTCGAATTCCTGATTTCATTTTTTGTTTTGTCTGGCATCAATTGCTTGTTCTTTAGATCCAAAAACAATCTTTTCAAGCTAAAAAAGAAGAAACAAAAACTTTAACTCTCTATTTTACAAAAGTGGAAAAAAATAGCACAGAAAAATGAAGAATTTTGCCCAAGTTTACGTAGCTGTGTATAGAAGTAGAAGAAAAGATGCAGAACTCTCCATTTCTAGACTGCTTATAACCATTCTTTAATGTAAAGTCCATTTTAATACAGTTGCTCCCATTCAGAAATTCAGGGACCATAAATATGGGTTAATTGTTTAAAGTACAAATCCCCAATGTGTTTATTCTGCCTGTAAAGTTCCTACCAAAAAGCTAAGATGTTTCTTCTCAGCCCCTTTCTAATCCCACAGCCCATTCTAAACAGAGTCTGCAAACGTTTGTGTCCTGGCATGCTCCCGTGACAGGCCCCAGCACATGTACCCCGAGTGTGTCAGCCTATTCCATCCATAGCACCATTGAGGGATGTCACTGCTTTTCTTTCTTTTTCTTATTTCTAAGGAATTACTTGTGTTTGGTAAGCCGAGTCTGCATCATCTTGGGGGGTTCCCTTAGAGGTACCCAGCACACATCTGTTGCATCTTTGTTTCCTGCCAGCCTGTTCAGCTCAGCATACATCTCACTTTTACTGACGCAGGTAGCCACTACCTCTCTTGTGTCATTGCAAAGACACAGCATAGCAGAAATCCGCTGATTCCAGACCTTCACTTACTGGCTGGAACTTCGAGTATTGTATTGGAGGAAGCTAGTTCTTTCCAGTTAGAAACTGGCTAGACCTTCTGTTTTTCAGCTCAACGAAACCCATAGGTACCGTACTATATCTTCCCAAATTTGCTAATAAATTTTATCAGTGTGGTTAGTCTTTTCTAGTGACAAGGAAAATAAGGGAGGAGACGACTAGAGAATGACTACTGAAGAAGTGTAGTCACTTTTGTGTAGATAATGTCAACTAGTTTTCAACTTAGCCCACTCCTTTAATCCTTTTCTTAATGTGACAAGTAAAATACCTAAGACTTCTCGTGGCTGTTTCAGGATCATAGAACTAGTCAATAGCAGACAGAATTCAGACTAGTTCACTGACTCTAAAGGTCATTCCTACCCCAGACTACCCGGCTCTCTGAAATAAAAGGACTCTCCAACTAAAAAGAAGTAGTACAAATCTGGCAACAGATAACAAATCAGGACAACAATCTCGACCTGATAAATCCCAGTCACTAACTTTGAAACAGGCGACCCTAGAAAATGCTCTGATTCTCCCTGAGGTTCATGAAGCTGCCTCAGAGCAGCTAAATCTAAGGGATCTGAGGGCTCAAAGTCCTGTTGGCTCACTGCAGTCAGGAAGTCCACTTTGCTTCTATACCTGGAACTTCTGATCAGACTAGAAGAAAGCTGAAAAGTTAGAGAGGCAGATTCCACACATGCAGGGGCAAATGTGAGCAAAGGTGGCAGAATCACGCAATATTCCAGACTCTTGGACTCACAACACAATCGAATCTGGGTGTCAGAGCCAGAACTCGTACTCAGGCAGACTCTGCCTGTCCTTACAGAGCAGCCTTTAGCTCTGATGAATGATGATGCTCTTTTCCCATTTGCTGGTGCCAAACGCTCAATAAATATTGGCTGTCTTGGTTTCCTAAAGCAAATCCTACTATGATAACTGACCCAGATCTAGAGAAATCTCATGGGAGGTACACAGCTACATCTCTCCTCAAAAAAATTATTGTATCTCCAATTGCAAAGACAAATGAATTAGACATATTTTACGACATAAATGCTTTGAGATCAACTACTGTTTGTGTCTTTTCTGAACTAGACAAGGGTGTGGAGAAAATAGCACTCACAACTAAATCTACATGACATATCAACAGCCTCAGCATAATGTAAAACCTGATTTACTAAAAGTAAATGCATATCCTGACTGGTCAGGCAAATGCTATACTAAGATTTGGGGAAGCCCAAATTATAAAATCAAAAAAAAAAAAAAAAAAAAACCAGCCTAGTTCATAGTCTCCTGACACATACTTCCTCCACTGGCCCTGACAACTGTAGGCATTATCATTTCCGTTTGACCTCTCCAGCATGTCCACATGACTTTCTTTGGGGACTTTGCTTTGGCCAGTCTTTGGTATGTACAACGTTAGGACCTTCCCCCCAATCCTGCGATGTCCTTGTACAGCAGGATGTAGCCATAAGCAGTTGTTATGTAAGACTGTGGATGAACTGAACAACAACTAGCATTTGTACTGACTGTACTTCCTAGAATTCAGAGAGACAAGATGACAGTGAAAGGACCCATTTATGCTGAGAAGAATCTATCCCCAAGAGCTTAAAATACCGGACACAGGGCTAGGATTTAGCAGTGGTTCCAGTGCCTGCCTTGCAAGCACAAGGTCCTGGGTTCGATCCCCAGTAACCACATACAATAATGCCAGGTGTGGTGACTTCTTGCCCACCAGCAATCAGTAACACATACGATAATGCTGGGTGTGGGTGGCTCACACCTGTAACCTCAGCCCTTGGGAGGCAGGTGCAGGAGGATTGCTGAGTTCAAGGCTGAGTTCAGGACCAGCCTGCACTATAAAGCGAGATCCTGTTTCAAAAACTAAAAAAAAAAAAAAAAAAAACAGACACAGTGGTTGATAATAATTGCTACATTTCAGTATTTACTGACTACCAAAGTATCTCCAACATGAGTCATTTAGCCTTCACAACTAATCCTTTAAAAAAAACTTGTAATTATCATTATTACTATTATTATTATCATCATATCCATTCTACTGGCGAGAAAAACAAGACACAGAAGATAAACAGGGAGTCTATGACCGTACAGCTAGTAGGTGATGAGTAAGTCAAGATGCCAGTGGCTAAAGTGTCTGATTTCAGAACTTGGATTTTTTAGCCAAAATATGATTCAGCAGCCTCCAATCCAAGCTGAAAGAAGAATATCCCTAGCAGGCCCTAAGCCCATCCCGCCTCAAGGGCTCATTCCAGTCTGGTGTGTACAGTGGCGCTGCTTGACTCCCTCTCCAGGGCACCCCATGGCCAAGACGGTGGCAGTCATCGGAGCTGGGGTGAGTGGCCTGTCCTGCATCAAGTGCTGCTTGGATGAAGGCCTGGAGCCCACCTGCTTTGAGAGAAGCCACGACTTCGGGGGACTGTGGAAGTTCACTGTGAGTGCCTCCCCGCCCCCCTCTGTCCCTCCTAACCCCCCAGGTGCTCTGTTTCTGTCAGTCAGGTGCTTCAGCCTTGGTGACCCAGGGAGGGAGTGGCTCACTGCAGAGACACAAACACATGCATGGTGTGGTGGTGTGCGTGGTGTGGATGCAGGCTGGTGAGAGAGGAGCCCGGAGGACAGGCAGGGCTGGTCAGGGACATGGAGAGAGGAGGAGGAGTTAAGTCTGAGGTAGGATCCAGTGGTGGGAGTTTAGGATGGTCTAGTAGCAGAGTGCTGAAGCAGTTAAGCCACATGGCATTGTGAAAATGGAGAAGATCACATTGCAGGGAGGATGGAAGTTGGCATCAGAGAGTGGAGAACCCACCCACAAGCACTGTCAGGTCTTTGGGAAGAGAACTAAAGTGATACGCGATCTCAGACTTAAGAGTCGTGGTTTGAAAAAGAGCTTTGACAATATAAGAAATAGAAAGAACTCAGGAGCTGAGTGGTCCTTCTTGGAAGGAGTATATACAATCAAAAAGGATAATTCTCCTGGCTAGGCCACAAGAAGTGGTTAAATTCTGTCTGCCTCTGGCCAGGACTGCTCCTGGTTATGAGGAGCAGCAAAGTATTCACTGGAAGGGTTCGAGCAGGCATCAGAATTGGAATCCAAGCTTCAGAGCGAAAAGGAGAACAGTGCATCCAACCTTTATGAGTGAGGGAAGCTCTGGTGAAGAGATAGTGCTTACTGAACCTTGGAGTGATGGCAAAGAAAATCAAACAAGCTGGCCTATAAAAGCAGGGATAGTCAAAACTCTCAGACTGTAGTTCACAGTCCTAGGATTGTGGGATAGTGGAGAGAAAATGGAACTTTTTTCTCATGTCCTGTGAGCTTCATGAGGTAACCAAGAATTGATGTGCCAATAAGGTGCTGACTGTAGTTTGTGTAGCTTCTGTATGGTTGGTACTGCAGTTGGTTTCATTCCTTTCTCCTACTCTAAAATAATACACTATAATCAGAAAAATCAGTGAGGAGTAGCCAAGGAAAGACAGAAAAAGACATAAGGAACACGAGGGGAGAAAGTAGGAAGTCATTGAAGAAGAAAAAGGATCACAGACCCTATATTCAAAAAATCAGTTAAGAGTACTGCTAGTCTTCAGGATACCTATTAAATTTCATTAGCTTCTCTGCGGGTTTGGAAAGATATTGTATTTAATTATTCTAATCCTACTAATGCTATCCACCATTACACCATGAGAACCTAATGATAACTTTTCTGGAAGTCTTTAAAATGACTGGTAGAACTCTGTCCAGAAACCCTCTCAGCTGAGCTGGCTCGAGTACTGATATCTCCTCCATTCTGTCAAGCTAACTACGCTTTCACCACAGGAAGATCCCAAAGATGGGATGACCAGGGTCTACAGATCACTAGTGACTAATGTCTGCAAGGAAATGTCAAGTTATAGTGACTTTCCATTCCCAGAAGATTATCCCAATTTCATGAGCCATGGGAAATTTTGGGACTATCTCCAAGAATTCGCCAAGCACTTTGGTCTCCTCAAATACATTCAATTCAAGGTAAGACATTATGGGTTGTGCAAGGCCACTGACTGGGGCTGGACTATTCTGTAACCCAATGGAAATGGGAAGTTGAAGTCAATTCTGTCGTGATTTTTATTGCTACATTAATAAGGCAGAGAACAAAGTCGCCTCCTTATTCCCGTGCTTTGAGAGTTTGCACAAGCTTCTAACTTTTAGAGAACAAGATACAATATTTATGGACCTTCTATTGTAGGACTTGTCTACTTTAAAAAATAGACTATGTCCATCATCATATGAGATTCAAAGGTTTTGGTAGAAAGTAAGTGTTTGTCCTTTACTTGTAGACTACTGTGTGCAGTGTAACAAAGTGTCCAGACTTCTCCGAAACTGGGCAGTGGGATGTCATCACAGAGACAGAGGGCAAGCAGAACAGAGCCATCTTTGATGCCGTCTTGGTTTGCACTGGCCATTTCCTGAGTCCCCGTTTGCCTCTGGAGTCCTTCCCTGGTGAGTCAGTCCTACCTGACACTGCCTACTCTGCTGGGTTCTTCTAGAAGAATAGTTATTGATTTGCAATTGGAAGTACTTTCCCGTGATGACAGACTACTTTATATTCACTTTCAAGAACAGTGTCCACAAAATTACATGGGAAGGTGCAAAACACTGTTTACATTTCAGATCTTATTATGTATTTATTAGTATTTTTTATTTAAGCTTTCTCTTGCATGTCTAATTCAAGTCAAGTGGTCAAATAAGGCTCAAAACTATCAGCTCTGTGATTTTAGGGACCAAATGACAAATCAGTTGAATCCAGACTAACCAGTGATTGAAGTGTTTGAAGGGAAAGACTATAAGTGTTTAGAAGGAAACAACTCAAAACTTTTACATGTAAAGGAACACCTTTGTCTTTCTCTTACTCTTACTCTTCTCAATTTGGAATCCATTAGTCTTCTCAATTTGGAAATAGCCATAAAAATTAATTTTAGAAATGCCCTTTTAAAAATAGTTTTGACTCCAAAAGCACATTCTTAACATAATTCTTTGAAAATCTTCCTCTTTTTTAGGTCAAAATTGATCCCTTGGAAAGTTGAAATCTAAAAGATTTCAGCTGTATATGATAAAATTAGTCAAATGAAAATTATTAAGATATAGTAAAACTCTTCTGTCACTTACTTGTGGCTATAAAAACAATTCAATAGGTGAAATTTTGAAAATTCTTATATGGAAGGAAGAGTTTCACAAATAAACCTCACAGACTTTTGCAAAAAAAATCAAAACAAATTTTTAAAATCAGTCATAAATAAATAGAATACCATTTTCAAAAATATATTTTTAAGAATCAAGTGAAAATTCAACCCCTAACTTTGCAAGAAGCAGTATTGTAAATAGTGACTGAGCTTCAGGCTTAAGGCTGGCCTGGGGCTAAAGGAATATACAGTCATCTTCTGTATTAGTGTTTCTATGGGAAAAATATGCTACAAGTTCCCAGCTGACTACTGTCTGGGCCTCAAGGTCGGTCAGGTGTAAATCCCTTTAAACCGACACCATATTGGCTCCCTCCCACATGACCACATCCAGTCACATGACCTGGGTTTCCTGCCCTGACACCAGGGAAAGAAGCTCTCCTGCCAGTCAGTCATTGTTCTTTCCATGTAGCTCTAATCAGAACCTTTCATGCAGGGTTCTAATGCCAGTAAGCCATGGAGCCCAGCGGTATAAGTTGTCTCCTTTATTTATTTATTTTTTCTGGTGCCAGGGATCGAACTCAAGACCTTATGCTTGCCAGGCAGGTGCAGCACCACTGAGCGTCATCCCTAGCCTGTGGCTTCCTTCAGTCTGCTTTCACTTAATCCATGCCAGTGAGTCAGTAAACACCACAGCACTTTATAAAATCTTTTCACCAAACTGTCCAATTTCCAACTCCCAGCCATATTAGCTTCACCATTTTGGCTGTCCAAAGTCATACACATTCTTTGCAAATTTGGCATAATTGGTTTCCCACCATGATACCACGAAAACCCTAATACTGAGATGATAGGAAATTTCAACAGGCTAAGTATACTACTGAAACATTTTGTTTATTCTTAAGTAAGGTTTTTTGGTTATTGTTAACTATTATAAATAGGGTTGTTTTATGAATTCTTTTATAAATAATTTGCCATTGGTATGTATCAATGCTACTGATTTTCACTTGTTTATTTTGTATCTTCCAGTTTGCTGAATTCATTTATTCTCATTTTTTTGTGGAATCTTTCTAGTTTTCCATACATAATATCAAGTTATCTACAAACAGTGACACTTTGGCTACCTCCTTCCTTATTAGATGTCCTTATTTCTTTTTCTTGAGTAACTGTTCTGGCTAAGATTTCTAGTATAGATGTTAAATAAAGTAGTGACAGTGGAAATCTTTGTCTTGTTTCCAGAATTTCAAAAGAAACTCTCTGCTCTGATCTCATTCTGTGTGATGAAGACTGTGGCCTTGTTATCTATGGTCTTCAGTGCCTGATTTGTTCAGTTTTTAATAATGAAGGCATGTTGGATTTTATCAAATGCCCTTTCTCTAACTATTTCAACATTTTAATTCAGATGAATTGTCATTTGTCCTGTTGATGTATTGTGTCGCCTTTATTGATTGTGATGTTGAATCCTCAAGTTACCTGGATCAATCTCACTTGATCATGCAGAATATCTTTTTAATTTGTTGTTGGATCTCATTTACTAGTATTTTGTTGTAGGTTCTTGTATCTGTGTTCATCAGGGACACTAGCTTATAGCTTTTTTGTTGTTATTGTTGTATCCTTGTCTGGTTTTAGTATCAGGTTAGAAGTGACTCTATAAAATTCTCTTCAGTTTTTGGGAGGAGAGGGTAATTTAGGAACTGGTTATGAATTATTCTGTGTTTGGTGAAATTCAGCAATAAAGCCAATGTATTTTCTTTTTCTTTTTCTTTTGAGACATATCTCACTTTGCAATTCAGGCTGGCCTTGAACTCACTATGTAGCCCAGGCTGGGCTTGAACTCATAGAGATCCTCCTGTCTCAGCCTCCCTGGGCTAACAGGCATATACCACTACAGTTGTATGTTTGCTTTTTTGTGGGGGACAGACTTTACATCATTGGTTCAATCTTCTTATCCATTATTGGCCTGTTTAACTTCTCTATTTCTTTACTGATTCACTCATACAAGAGTGAATATGTCCAGGAATTTACTTATTTCAAATCATCAAATTAGTGTATAGTTGTTCTTAATAATCTTTAATAACCCTTTGTATTTCTGTGATTAGTTCTAATGCCTTCCTTTTCATCTCTGATATTATTTATTTGAGACATCTCTTTTATCTCAGTAGCAAATTGTTGGTCAGTTTTGCTCATGTTTTTGACAACCAGTCCTTAATTTCATTGATCTTTTCTGTAAGTCTCTTTTTAATTTATTTCTGCTCTGATTATCATTGGTTTTTTTCCTCCTCTTAATTTTGGCCTTAATTTGTGGTTTCTAGTGTGTTGGAAGACAACAATGTTTGTTTCAGATCTTTCCAATGTTTGGTGAGTGCTTTGCTGCTGTAAAATTCTCAATGCTGCTTTTCTATAGGTGTTCCTATGATGTGCTTCCATCTTTGTTTCAGGTTTATAAAATTCCTTCTTAATTTATTCCTTGATCAATTGGTTGTTCAAGAGTAAGTTTAATTTACGTAAATTTGTATAGTTCCCAAAGCTTTTCTTGTTATTTCTAACTTTATTGCACTACAGTCAGGAAAAATATACTTGGTATGATTTCAATTCTCTCTCTCTTTTTTTTTTTTTTTTTTTTTTTTTTTTTTTTTTTTTTTTTGAGACAGGGTCTCACTTTGTGGTTCAGGCTGGCCCTGAGCTCAGCCTCAAACTCACATCACAGCAATCCTCCTGCCTCTGCCTCCTGAGTGCTGGGATTACAGGCGTGAGCCACCACGCCCGGCACTGTGGTATGTGGTACTGGTTGCTGCTGGGCGTGAGTCTCCACACCC
>PVIR01019048.1:0-32257 GCA_004026965.1 Petromus typicus | reverse complement strand
TTGCCAATATGATTGGCTACAAGGAAGGATTACAGTGAAAAAAATGGACCTAGCTGAGAAAATGATAAATAGTCAAATTATCAGTCAAATTTAAACATGTTCTTAAGGAAACTTTTAGATATATATATTCATCGTAGTAATGGTTTGAGGATGTATATGTCAAAACTGATTAAATTGTGTATTTTACATATGTACAGTTTGTTATATTTCAATTATAGGTCATGAAGCTGGAAAAGATTAAATGTATTCTCAAAGATATAATAATGAACTATGGAAAAATAGAGGATAGAAGTGAATAAACATGAATAAATTTTTTTCTCAAAAAGAAATTATTTTTGCCATAATAAATTTTAAAAGTACAAACACTTTTAGGAAAATATTAGTCTTTTGTAGACAATTCAGTCTTATTCTAGTTTTAAAAATGCATAAACTACAAGATATACATATTGTTAGAGAAGCCCTAACATACTAATTTTATTATTTATTTTTTCCTCAAAAAATGTTTCTAGTGGTGTTTATTTCTTTTTCCATGTTTAACTAATATCTAATCATTTCTAATAATATCTAATAATAATAATTAATATCTAATAATATCTAATAATAATAAATAACATGACATTTATCCTAGATGGTACAAAGACAAACCTATATGAAAAAACTTAAAATTCTTTGCCTGCGCCTTAAGACATTATCTTAAATCAAAAAAGTCAAATAACCACACATCATAAAATTCCATACATGGGAAATGACTAGAACAGAGAAATGTGTATGGATGCCTGGGGTTGGCAGGTAGACAATGAAAGGGTACAGGTTTCTTTTTGAGGTGACAAAAATGTTCTAAAAGTGACTTTGGTGATGGCCACACATGCCACAGACACACCTGAAATCATCTATTTGTATACTTTTTAAATGGGTTAAATGTATTATTTATCAATCTTATCCCAATAAAAGTGTTAAAATACATAAGTAAAAAGAGATGCTGACCATTAATTTTAGAGGGCTTGCCTAGTTATGTGAGGCCCTGGGTTTGATCATAACATCACAAAAATTGATCAATCGATAAATAATAATTAAAAATTTTAAAAGCTTGCAACATTTATTTGTTTTTTGAGGCAAGGTCTCACTATGTAGTCCACCTTGGCCTCAAATTTGTGATTCTCTTGCCTCAGTCTCCTGAGGGTTGGGATTACTGGGCATGGGCGTGCCCAGGGCAATGTGCTATTACAAATGAAAATGTATACATTAAATGGAACCCAGGTACCACTGTCTTGAAAAACAAGCTGATTTCAGTGTACAATAACTTATATTAAAAGCCATAGATACTTATATTAGCATTTCACTGTATTTGTTGCAAAGAAAATTAACTGAACAAAAAGACTTACGGCTTAGTAAAAATTATTACCTAGTCACTTGTGTCCCCGTTACATTTTCCAGCATGTCACAGAGTGTGAGAAAAATTCCTCTCACACTTTTAAGTTTCTGAGATGCTTCGGACATTGGGTAATGATAAAGAATCTCTTGCTATTAAATGAAAGAAAACAGAAATGATCGAACTGCTAAAATTTTCCAGTCATTATTTTTGTGATGGTAAGTTAAGACTTTGTATTAACAACAAAAGAGAGCAAACAAAAAAATTATTTAGCTTCAGTGAGAATTGTATTCAAACACAAAGAGAGAACTGTAAGTTAGAGTTGCCAACTGGTCATAATACTACATTATATGCTAAGTAGAAAACTGAGTAAGTGAAGTTACAGTTAATTTCCAAATGTTTTAAACTTTAATCTCAATAATTTCTAATACAAATCTTATTATATTTCATTATACAGATATTCTTATCAAGCTACCCAGACCACATATAACTTAGGAATCGTTAATTACCTTCACAATTGACTTTGAAAAACTAATGTTTATTTTTGGTAAAATTATTAAATGCTTATTTAAGCTCCAGACCACAACTACAACTGAACTTAATAAAGTGAGAACACAAAAATAAAGTAATACAGGAAAGAAAGAGGATCACAATACTATAAAACTGTAACTATCTTAACTTGAAAGGATCTATAAACTTCAAGTCAATCTGAATTCAAAGGCTAAATGACAGCATCATTTATTTTAAATCATGGAAAATACTAAATCTATAAACTATTTCAGAAAATGCAATTTTTTTCTATTTTCAAGAAAAACATATTCCTCAAAAAAAAACAGCCTTTACAAAATAACAAATTTCAAAAGCAGGATGTACACCATCCTGATACTTATAAAACAAAGAGATGAACTACTATGTGTTTAATTGTTTTTGCTCTTTAAGCAACAAATATTTTTCTCTTTAAAACAGATTATAAGCAGATAGAAGTTTCTAGATAGAAGCCATGGAGAGTTCAGAGCACTGCATTGTTTAATGACTATATCTACATAATGTAGTCAAAACTGAAAGACTAAATTCCTTAAATTCTATGCTTTTTTTTTTTCTGGGTTCTCTAAAGAATGCTGTTAACTCTGCTTTATTCTCTATGTAAGAAATAATTACACAATACTGTGGCCATGTATAAGCAATTTTTACATGACATATAAATAATGATAAACTGGACACATATGCTTTTTGTACTTATTAGATACATTCAATATATGCAAATTTTTGTGGAGTTTTAGCCAAATACACTCTACCAAAAAATTCAAATTTATCTGCAAGACATCTACTGCAAAAAATAGTTACAAAACATTATTTTATCCTCAGAAACATGAGTTAAGATCTCCTATTATATTTACTAAACAGGTTTAAATTGGGGTAATAAATATTTTTATTGTATTTGGCCAAAATACCAAAACAATTTAAATGAGGAGTTTGAGTAGTTTTTGATGTCTCCCAGCTGATGGACTTTTCATTCCACATCTTGTAAGAGGACAAATTTTTATCAAATATGTAACTCATAGCAAACAAAGTAAACCTCTGACATGTCTTTTAAGTAGGTTAAATAGTAGAAAAGGTCATTTAAGAGAGTCTCTGTTCTGGTAGTAGTAAAGATCTGACAAACACCAGGGCTCCTAACCAATTTAATTAGCTGTACTTTAAAGCACTTGTTAGTAGCATGCCTTTGTAGCAGCTTCCACTCTGCTCAGTAAGAATAAAAAGCCTCTCTTGATTGCAATGTTGATACATGGCTGGCAACACACAGAAACCTGTTCATTTGAGAAACATCTACACACTTTCCCAGGGAAAGAAAAGCAAGGATGATAAAAGGTCTCAGCAATTCCCTCCTCTAAAATAACCCAGAAAGCCTCAAGATGTTATTATTCCTGAATGTGCTAGATGTTTTATTTGGTAAGTGCTTAAATCACTCATTGGTTTAATAACAACAAATTCAGGAAATTAGGATTATAAACTCTGGGTCTCTAGATTGCAAAAATGATGTATAAAATAAATTCCTTTTTGTTATTTCAATTGTTAATTTTGAGACATGAAGCATCCCTTGGATAAAATGCATTTGGCATTGTAGTACAGGATGAATGGATTTCAAAACCAAAGAAATGCAGATTAGTTAAAACTTAAAATTCATTTCAGCTCAATGCATTATGGTTGTCTAAATGCTCAGAGAGGCTGTGACATTGTAAAAGGAGACCCAAAACATTCTTGTTGAATTGTTGGCAAGCAAGGAGTATAGAGGTTTCTAAGGGAATCCCTTCGCTACCACTGTGAAGGAAGCTGGACTGTTGCTGAGCGGTGGGCAAAGCAACAGAGGCAGCATTATGCTGAGGGCTGGTGCCTACATCAACTTCAGTCAGAAAGTGAGTACTGGGTAGTGGCCAGGCAGGTGAGTTAAGCTTAACATCACTAACTTAAATCAGGATTCTTGAGTAAGGCTAACAGGCTCTAGATCAGTGGCAGAAACAAGAAGAAATTCTCGTTGGGAAATATGCTCATTTTAAAGACACAGGACACAGGAAGTTAAATTAAGCTATATGTTTAGACAAATATCTCAATACACGAAAAGGCACACTACTTTTTATGGTTTGGATTTTAGATATCTCTCAAAGGCCTATATATGAAACGCTTGGTCACAAGCCTGGACTGACTGGAAATATTCCTACCTATAACAGAATATAAAATGTACAGACAATTTCAAACATAGCTAATTCAGAGTAGATGTGGTACTACACGCCTGTAATCCTAGCACTCAGGAAGCTAAGGCAGGAGAACTGCCATGAGTTTGAGGCCATCCTGCCTAAAAAAATTAGCTCTTTCACTTTTGTTTCTTCCTTAAATAACAAATGCTTACTGTGTACCGAATGGACCATAAAAAGTACTTTTTTCCTTTGCACTTTGGAGGAGACACTCACCTCTTCCTTTGATGTTTCTGAGTCGAGCTGTAGTGTGAGATACATAATGATATGAGGAGTGTTGAGAATATTCTGCTCGGTGCCTTCAGAGTCTTCTTCCCAAAGAAGTTTGACCAAATCATTTGTGTTGAACTGTGCCTTTTTCTTTCTTGGTTGGGTAGTTTCTTTTTTCACAGCATATGCATTTTCAAATGTCAGTTTCACCTTTAAACATGACAGTATGTTAATTTTTCAATGAGCAAAATCAGGTGCATTTTTCACAAGGAAGGATCCATGCTTGCCCATACCTTCAGGTGCATACATGATGGATAAATCATCATACAGCAGGGTTCCTGATAGCAGGAATATGAATATGTTCTATTTTTTTTTTAAGGTTTTTTTTTTTTTGAGACAGGGTCTCACTTTGTGGTTCAGGCTGGCCCTGAGCTCAGCCTCAAACTCACATCACAGCACTCCTCCTGCCTCTGCCTCCCGAGTGCTGGGATGACAGGCGTGAGCCACCACGCCCGGCACTGTGGTATGTGGTACTGGTTGCTGCTGGGCGTGAGTCTCCACACCCAGTATTGTTATGTGGTTACCGGGATCGAACTCCAGTCCTTGAGCTTGCAAGACAGGCGCCGGAACCACTGAGCTAATCCCCGGCCCTAATATGTTCTATTTATATTTATTATTATCTCTAGCTTCTTGAATAGAGTCTTATGCACATTATTATGCATATTTTCTGAGTAAGTGTTCAATGCTGTTATGGTTTGTATCTAGATATTTCTTTCCTAAATTCTCATTTGCTCCCAGGTAGGGTAGTTTGGACCTGGCTCAATCTAGGGTATGTGGTATTGGAATTACGTATGTGTAGTACTCAATTAGTCGTCAGATTAGCTTAGCATAGATCTAGGGTTAGATAATGGGAAAGCCTACCCCATGTATGGGTGGCACCACCCAAAGGGTTTTTGGCCTGGATGGGATAAAAGAGAAAGGGAGGCTTGCTCTCCTGCCTGCTGCCTCCTGCCTGCCCTGCCCTGAGCTCCTTCTCCTTTCCTGCTCCTCCGCCATGCTGCCCTGCTTTGGAGCCAGCGAACTCTGAATCATGAGCTGAAATAAACCATTCCTCCTTTAACTTGTGGGTGTCAGGCATTTTGTCTGACAAGCAACAAGAAAGTAATTGAAACAGATTTTGGTACCAGAGGAGTGGGTTTGTTGATGTGACACTACCTGACCATGTGGTTCATGATCCTTTTGAAATGGCTTGTGGAAAGTTTGGAAATGTCTAGAGATGCTGGCTGAAGAAGCAGCCCTGGATGGTGTAATGTGAACTCGATGCCTAGAAGACCAGAATGCTGACAGAAATGTATCTAGGAAGGACCAGGTTCAGGAGGTTTCCATCAGGAACAAGGACTGCACTGACAGTCGAACTCCAAACCATGTGTGTTATATTTAGGCAGAAAACTTGCCTGCATTTTGTTCATGTCCAGAGACATTGCAGGAGACTGAGATTAAGGGTGGTGGACTAATTCATCTTGTGGAAGAAATTTTAAGGCCGTCTAATGTTGAAATGATGGTTTGGTTTCTGTTATAGAAAGAGTATAATAATCATTTATATAGCCCTTACACTATTTCACTATTGTTAATATTCTGCCCTATTTGCATCATTCTCATTTCTCGTCTTCTTCACTCTTCTGTATATCTCCCTTTTCTCTATATATTTATCTATCTCTCTATCTCTCTATCTATCTATCTATCTATCTATCTATTCTACACACATTTTGGCTGAAAGTTTTAACTAAAATATTTGAAAATTAATTTTTTTGCAGGGCTACTTAGCCTTCACAATTATCTAATATATCCAGGTATTTTAATGTTTCATCCTTAAATATGTCAGCACACATAGTAATCTCAACAGTGATGACAACACAGATTTAGAATTCCTAATCCAAAAACCTGAAATCTGCAATGCTTCAGACATCTTGACTTTTTAAGCATCAACATGATGCTCTAAAAGTTTCACATTTTAAATTAGAAATACTTAGATAAGGGATATTCAAACTGTACTATTCTCTACTAAGTCTAAGTTCAAATTTCTCAAACTATCCTAATATCGCTGCTCTACCCTGCAATCCAGAATCATCAAAGATTAGCAATTTCATTTACTTGTATGTCATCTAGTCTTAGTCTCAAACAGTTCTCCAGCTTGTGCCTTTCATGATGTTGTATATATTTAGGTGGTATTTTGGAGCTGAAGTTTGAACCCAGGATTTTGTACATGCTAAAAGTATGTCCTCTACCACTGAGCTATACCTTCATGATACTAACATTTTGGAAAAATATGAGTCAACTGTTTTGGAAATGTTAAAATACAGCTTTAAAAGAAATGACCTAAGCTTTTTGTATCTTAGTAAGTATACAGGCTTTGCCTCTGACTTATTCCTGGTTTTCTGAATCTACTTTTAACAGAAACTATTTAAAATGCAGGCAGAGAACAGTAGCACTGGAATTGAGCTTCAAGACTGGCCTCTCAGATTCTCTCTGATGACAGATGAGAAAGCTGAAACCCAAGAGTCTGGAAACTTGTGAAGTGTGAGGTTTTACTGTTTACGGGGGTGGAGGTGTGTGACTGGAGATTAACCCGTAGGCCTTTGCATTGAGCTCTATATTTTAAATTTTGAGACAGGTTCTCACTAAGTAGCTAAGTTGTTCAAACTAGGCTATAACCCTATAATCCTCCTGCCTCTACCTCCCAGAGAGGTGAGGCTGCAGATATACATCACCAGGTCCGGGTAGTATGAGCTTTAAATGGGGGGAGATCCTCCTTCTCTTCTGTGACCGTTCCTCATTACATTATTTTACAAGTCATCTGTTGGATGACAGGAGGCTTTCAGACCACTTCAACACTGAGTAAGCATTTAAAATGTCAGTGCTAGATATTTCTAAATTTAAATGCTAAAGTTCTCTTATAGCATCTTTATAAACAGCATTCTTCTTTTTCTTAAAATAGCATTCTTCTTTTCTTAAATCCCCCAAGTATTTATTATAAATATGCCACAGATACAAAGCAGGTAAAACAAATTTTTCTGGGACAAGTCCACATCAGCTAGTTCTGGCTCAGCAAGAACAAAAAGACAAAGAAACTAAGATCCTGAGAAGCTGTCTCTAAGGTCAGTGTGAGTACTAGTTTTTTGAATTATTAGTCCTGCAACCATGGGTAAATCAATAAATCTCTCTTAGATTCATTTTCCTCATCTATAAACAAGAAACACTAAAATTGGTGTCTTACAGGTCTATTATGGTTTTGATCTTAAATGTCAGCAAATTGGTACAAAGCAGTATGGTTGTTACTATGACTATACCCAGTAATGTAGTTCAGAAGCCTTTGAGAATTAGTTTGTCAAAGGGGTTTAGAAAAAGAGGCTAGAGAAAATCTAGAATCTGTAAGTCCAGCTTAATGGGCAATTCTGTCAATTACGGTAAGGATTCAGAAGGCCAGAATGCTGGTAGAAATGTGGACAAAGAAGATCAGACTCATTAGGTTCCACATGGAAATAATGACTCTATTAGGAACTGGAGTAAAGGTCATGCTCTTTACACTGTTGCAAAGAATCTGAATGTATTTGGTCCATGCCTTAAGACAGTGTAGGAGGTTGAGTTTAAAAGTGAAAGACTAATTAATATGGCAGTAGAAATGTCAAGTAGAACATTTAGGCTGTGGCATGAGTATTACTGGCTGCGTTTAGCCAGATTTACAGTGAGAATCAAAAGCACAAAGCAGAAAAAAAGATTTGAAAAACTTGATATTTGACCAGAAAATAAGTACTTTCAAAACTGTGCCCCAAAAAGCCAGTGTGGTAGTCCACACCTTTAATTCTAGCACTTGAGAGGCTTAGGGAGGAGGACCACTGTGAAAGATCAATCTGAAATACAAAGCAAGACTGTTTAAAAAAAAACAAACCCAAATTTGTGCCTAAGGAGGGTATAGAGATTAATGTCATTAAAAAGAAGTCAAGTGCTTTGCACTAGAACCAAATGGGAGATGCTTTGAAGGCATCTCAGGAACTGGCAAGTCATCCTAGTCCCAGAAAAGCTCAGTGAAGCTCTGAAAGTTAAGACTAAGTTCCTATAGAGATCACAGAAAACTAGAGGTGCCAGGAGCATGGATCATCTGCTAAGGAAAGCTCTGCTAAGGAAAGCTCACTGCTAAGGAAAGCAGTGAGCAGCGCCAGACTTGTGGGATGGAGCTGTCCAAGTAGAGGCTCTTACCATTAGAGGCTCTTACCATTGTGAGCTATAGATGCCACACACATGGTGCTACAGGATTTAATGTTTGCTGGATTTCAGTCTTGCTTTGGGCTGATCCCTTGTTATTTTCCTATTTTTCCCTTCTGGGATGGAAATGTTACCCTGTGACACTGTATCTTGGAAGTACATAATTTGTTCTTTTGATTTTTTTTTTTTTTAACAGGAACTCAAAACAGAATCTTGAATTTGTCTTCAGTCTCAGAGGAGACTGAGAAATCTGACTTTGAGCAATGCTGCAACTGTTAAGACTTTGGGAACTCTTAGAGATAGACTAAATACATTTTGTGCTCAGTGATGGATATAAGCCTTTGGGGTCCAAGGGTAAAATGCTTGATTTGAACCTTAAAATGTCCTCCAGTAGCCCATATGCTAAAGGCTTTGTCACCAGCACATGCCATCACTGAAGGTGGTGAAAACCTTAGGAACTGGAGCTAGTTAGAGGAAGGTCACTGGATATATGCCCTTGAAGGGGATTTTTGGATTGATCCCAGTGCCTTCCTCTCTCTGTCTCTATTTGCTCATGAAGCAAGCAACTTTGCTCTACCCTACAATTCCTACCATCATGTTCTCTGCTTCTCAACAGGTTTCAAGACAATCAAGCTGACAGAGTATGGACTAAAACTCTGAAAATCATGAGCTAAAATAAAATGTCTTTCTTCCTTATAAACTGATTTTCTCAGGTATTTTGGGGAAACAACAGAAAGCTAAAAGGAAATGATATAAAGAATTCAAAAACACTGCCTGCACACCAGAATCCTAGTTTCCTTCCCAATCCTACTCCTGTCTCCAGGAACTCCTAGTTTAAAGTTCAAAGAAGTTGCTGGTAGGGAAAAGCTTACTGTTTACTTCCCATTTCTACACTAACACAGTAAGACAAAGCATGTTCTATTAATTAAATATGGTTTCTAGTTACATAACTTAAACTTATAAAGTTATTAAAGATATATTGTTCTAAATGCTTGTGCATACTTTTGAGAAAGATAGCTACAACACCCAACCTAGTAGTAAAACAAATACTTACACGTTTTTCACTCAGAAGAATACTAGGTTGCAATTCTCTAAAATATTAATAGTAGCGGGCTGGAGATTTAGCTCAGTGGTTCTGGAGCCTGCCTTGCAAGTGCAAGGGCCCAGGTTCGATCCCTAATAACCACATACAACAACAATGCTGGGCACAGTGACTCACACCCACCAGCAATCAGTACCATATACCACAGTGCCACGCATAGTGGCTCATGCCCATAATCCTAGCACTCGGGAGGCAGAGGCAGGAGGACTGCTGTGAGTTCGAGGCCGAGCTCAGGGCCAGCCTAAACTACAAAGTGAGATCCTATCTCAAGAAAAGAAAAAATTAATAGTAAATATCTTCAGGTAATAGGGGTCTGAGAGACTGTCCCTTACTTTTTTGTACTTTCCAAAATTTCTACAATGAACTTGTACTACTTTCATATGAAAATAATAGAAAGATTTAAGTAATACTTATGGATGAGACTGTATTATAAAACTGTAGTTAGCAAAATTCCTTTGACAGTAGATGGAAAAGCAATGTCATGGAGGATAATATAAACTTTCCATATAATCTAATCCAGTCAACTGTTTTTTTCATTTTCAAAACAAACATTTTTTAATGTTTGGCATCAGATATAAGGACTGGAAATTAAGAGCTATGTTGTATAAAAATATGTATTTTTTTAGTCAAAATGACATGATGTAGCAAGATGTTCATGTCATAAGAAATGAACTGGATAAACAGCAGATATATGGCTCTTACTGCATTTTCAATAAGCACATGGTTCATTGTTGGTGGAATTGATCCAAAATAACTTAAATTGCTTTTTCTCTTTTTTTCTGTCAAGTGTGCATGATTTAATTTGCAACTGTTAGTTAAATATAAGTATAATGTAACTCTGTGGTAAACATAAATGTGTTTGAGCTCTCCTAATACTGACAGTCTACTCACAGGCTACATGAGCAAGGATAGCCTTCCCTCGGGGCTGAGAGCAGCCACTTTACTCAAGGGAAGCTGATGCAGTTGTTGCAATGCTGCAATTCTTCATTACTGACTGCAAAGTGCTTGCTGCTTAAGACTGCTGGGGTACCCTGGCTTTTTTTTTTTTGAGACAGGGTCTTGCTTTGTAGCTGGTCCTGAGCTCACTATGTAGTCCGGATGAGCCTTGAACTGATAGCAGTCCTTCTGCCTCTGCCTCCCAAGTGCTGTACAGGCATGAACCACCATGTCTGGCACTGTGGTACATGGCACTGATTGCTGATGGGTGTGAGTCATTACGCCTGGTATTGTTGTATGTGGTTACTGGGGATCGAACCTGAGCCCTTGCGCTTGTAAGGTAAGCGCCAGAACCACTGCGCTAAATCCGTGGCCCTGCCCTGGCATATTTAATGCACGGTAGGATCCCTGTATAGCCACTGATTAAAGTCATAATACCACTGTGGATAGCTCGTGTCTATTTGATTACTAATATTTCAAATACAACCTTGCCTCCATCTACATCTCCCTCTCTACTCCTAGGGATTACAGGTCACTGGCTGTCATAATTATCCCAGTACTTTCATTTTACATTTCTAAAGATAGCTAAATTTATAAAGTCAGAGTGTATCTGTCTGTCTGTCTCTCTGCACAAATGTACCTGTACATGTTTCAGAGGAGTGAGCAAAAGGGTAATCTTACTTCTCACAAAACAAGAAATTTTACCATGAGTCTTATTTCAGAATCGAAATCAGGTACAGGTAAGATTTTGTCTCTCAGAGATTTTGTTCTTCATCCTGACCAATCCCCAAATTATTTCACCTTCTTGCTGCCTGGCAGATCTTCTAATTCATTTAAAGCACATCACCATCCCTACCTCTCAAGTATAAGAGAGCTAATTCCTACTGTCAGCATGATCGAGAATCCTAAACAAAGAACAACAATCCCAAATACAAGATGTGACACTTTCAGAATACATTTCATGGCCTAAAACGTTATCTGTCACACAAAATGTCAATATTTACAGTATCAGAAAGACATTATAAAAGAAATTCATTTTTATCTGCATGGGATGAAAAATAATTCATTAAGCAGCTAAACAAAAGTTCAAGAGATGCACCTAGATTAAAGAAAAAGTATAATTAATGTATTAGTCAGTTGTGATGGGACCGGGTACTTCACAAAATTTAAAGGGGGAAGGCTGTAGTGTTGCTCACAGTTTCAGAAGATTTAGTCCATGACTGGTTGGCTCCAAGGCGGGAACATCATGACAGAAGATCACAGGGGAGCAAAGCTGCTTAGTTTACAGTGGCGGGGAAATATGGCAAGAAAATAGCCACGGAGAGGAAGAAGCCAAGCACCAGACATAACGCCAAGATCACCTTTCCATGACCACCAAGACCCCAAAAGTATGTTTTACTAATTCCTTGCTTGTAAGTTAACAATCTTATCTGTCACAATAAACAAAACTACACTTACAAATAAAGTACAGCAATAGTGATTATAATAAGTCAAAAAATAAAATATTTCCTATTTAAAATGATTCTTCTAGAGACTAGATTGTCATCAGCACATATGATAGTTATAATTCTAAGTTAGTAATGATGTATTTTCATTATTGTTATTGCTGCTTTACTTAGAATGAGTTTTATTTGTAGACATTTTCTTCTCTTTGTAGAAAGATTTCTCAAAGCTAAAAACATGAGGAAAAGCTAAAGATTATAACTGCAATGTACCCATAATACGGGACAGCTTTTAGAATCTTAAAAGAAAACAGTACAAGATATATTTATTTTATGTAACTTATAGAATATGGAAGAAGAATATACATACCTGCATAGGTCCAGGAATGCAAGACAAAACTCTTTCTATGTTTTCAGAGGTCACATCAACATCATTTACAGCAATAAGTACATCACCTAGAAACAAAGAACAATAAAAAATAACAGTGTAGCTGTCTAAACACCACAGAGATCTAGAACTGAATGTGTACTCAGGAACTTGGCTAAGGTTACACAGCACACTGGGGACAGAGCAATCTCCCAACTCTACTCCTCTCAGTCCATAAGACTGTCCAATATTGCAATATGACTAAATATAATCTAGAGATTAATATTCCTGTTATTTTTTTCTGGTTCCAAGAATCAAACTCAGGACCTTGCACTTATCAGGTAAGCAGAACACTGTTAAGCTAAATTCTTGGCCCCAAATAGTCCCATTCTTAATGTAAATAGAGTATTTATGGTCAGGCATGGTGGCTCACATCTGTAATCCCAGCATTCAGGAGGCAGCAGCAGGAGATTGCAGCAAGTCTGAGGCCGACCTAGGCTACATAGTGAGCTCAGGGTCAGCCTGAACAACAAAGCAAGACCCTGTCTCAAAAAACTAAAAACAAAAAACGAAAGCCAAAAATACAAAACAAAACAAAACAAAAAAATCATTTATGTAAACCTAGAGGACAAATGGAAAATTTTTAGAATAAATCAAATATTGCACTTAACCAAATTGGATCTAACCACTTATTCTCACAGCAAAAAAAAATCTCAGCTGAAATTTTAATTAAAATCATGTAGGATAGCTAAACCCAATATGCCATGGAATTCACTGCTACCACTGATTGGTGACTGCCCAATTCTTTGCTTCAGAGGGTCTAACCATATTGAAATACACAGCATGGCTTTTCTTTAAGTGTTTATATTTAATCAAAGTAATAAGGATCCTTATTGAAATAAAATTTTACTTTCAGAACCTAATTAAAAGTAGTATCAAAACATTAGCAAGCTGAGTTCATAGAGCTAAAGCTATGTTATTTTTTCATGATTCTAAAATATATCACTATAGAATCAAATAATTCACATGCATCCAATCACCCAACAAACATTTATCAAGCATCTAGTGTGAGTCAGGCACTGTTTCAGCAAAAAAGATAGAAAACAGGCAAAATCTGTACCCACATGAAGTTTAATGTTCTTTGAGGAAGATGAGTAATACACACATACGTAGGTAAAACAGTGTGACAGATCATTCTCCATGGGTCTCTCAAGGTCCTGTTCATCTTGTAAGCTGTAACACAGAGTCTTGGTTCTGGCCTGTTTTTGCAAGGATATGTGTAGCAAACAGCTATGGAGGACAGAGATAGTATGACCCTCCAGAGCGAAGGTCAAGTTTGGTTATTATCTAGTGTAATAAGGACAATGTTTTGTTCAATATCCTATTCTTTTCTCCTTCTCCTTGTGACAGGGTCTCACTTTGTAGTTCAGGCTGGCCCTAAGCTCAGCCTTGAGCTCACAGCAATCCTCCTGCCTCTGTGTCCCAAGTGCTGGGATTACAGGTGTGAGCCTGATTGCTGGGGGCATGAGTCTCCATGCCTAGCACTGTATGTGGTTACAGGGATTGAACCCAGGGACTTATACTTGCAAGGCAGGCGCTAGAACCACTGAGCTAAATCCTCGGCTCCAATATCCTATTATTTATCATGGTTCTTTATAAAAGACTGATGTTTCCTACATTCAAAATTCTTTTCCTTTAATGCATACCACTACTAGGCTTCATGTGCTCCTCTTTAGAGACGGGGAATAGATGGAAATATTGGTACTGTAGGTACTGCTGTTCCTTCCCTGCTTCCTTAGCCTCCTCGACATGGTAAGCAGAGTTATGAGGAGGAAGAGCTTCCTGTGAAAGCTACAAAGCCTGTAGATGCTTTAAAAAGTCTACCAAGTTGAGAGTTCTAAATGGGCACTGAGTCACGATGGCGGTCAATTACTGCAGTACTTTGAGTAACTTAAGAATTTTCTTGGGGCCGGGGATATAGCTCAGTGGTTCCGGCACCTGTCTTGCAAACTCAAGGACCCGGGTTGATCCCCAGTAACTACATAACAATACTGGGCATGGAGACTCACACCCAGCAGCAACCAGTACCACATACCACAGTGCCGGGCGTGGTGGCTCACGCCTATAATCCCAGCACTCAGGAGGCAGAGGCAGGAGGATTGCTGTGATGTGAGTTTGAGGCTGAGCTCAGGGCCAGCCTCAACTACAAAGTGAGACCCTGTCTCAAAAAAAAAAAAAATTTTCTTAAAAGTAAAAGCTTGTAGATGAAAATAAACTTCCAACTTCAGTTCTATTTGAAAAAAATAAAAGCAACATACTTCTAATTCCTCTTAATAAATTAAACAAGAGTACTTCACCAAATTGCTTAGAGCTGTTGTGATTTTAAAAAGAAAAGAATGATGGGTATAGTATAGGAATACTGATGTAAAACAAAACCATTTTTGGACCATTCTTATGTTGGGTTTAATTATCTAGACATTACATTATCTTCAGGGCGACTGGGTGGTGAAAACATTTTAAATCTGTTAAACTAAACTGCTTTGGATAATGTTCCAAATTTCTTCTAAACCTTAATGAACATATTTTGGCTGTTAAAAAGAGATTTAGGGAGTACTACCTGCAAGTACTATGTCTAACAAAACTAGGACTCACATATCATTACAAAAATATAGGAAAATGAAATGTGGTCCTTTTATAGAATGGAGTATTATTCTGCCATTAAAATGATAAGATTGAGTCATTCAGACTCAAATAGATGTACCTTCAGGACATCCTCATAAGTGAAATAAATAGGTCACAGATGTGTAAATATCGTATCTTTTTTCTCTGGTATGAGAAAACGAAGACGTAAATGAATTCTAGTATATATAGTTGATATTGTCAAATAGAAAATATTTAAAATGAAAGAGGGTGTAGGGGTAGATAATGAGGGAAAAAAGAATGTGATAGTAATAAAAAAGGAAACAAATCTTATGTATATAGGGGGTGGGGAGGGTGCAAGATGAGTGGGGGAAGGGGAAAAAATGAGAAGTTGTGTCATATTCTGGTACAAACTCTCAATGTTGAATGTGATCATGATGTGTATTCATAATATGTTAATAAAGACTTGAAAAAATATGGGGAAATGAACTTCAAAAGAAATCTTTAAAAATTTTAAGATACAGTACTTTTCTATAAAGAAAGTGTTATTAACCACTTCTTACTCTCCCAGATAATTGCTTTCCCTGGGTTGCCTGACTACGTCCCTGAGGTAATTCAGACAAGCTTCCTGAGCATTACATCCACACAATTACCACCTGTACTCTAGAAAAGTTCTTCTCAATAGATACGTGGGAGTCATTAGTATGCTTTGTCCCATTTCAACAGCTAAACAGCAATGAACTGAATGATATGTTAAATAAGAAATGGTTGAGGTTGACAGGTAATAGTAGGAAGAAAATGTTATCAAAAGATGCACTCAAGAATCAAAATTCAGTGCTATGTGTGGTGGTGTGTGCCTGTAATCCCAGCACTTGGTCAGCTGAGGCAGGAGGACTGCTGTGGGCGACAAAGCTTGGGCTACACAATGAGTTCAAAACCAGCCTGAACCACCCACGGAGACCTTGTCTCAAAAAACCAAACTGAAGCAAAATAAGATTTTTAAAAGAATCAAATAAAATTTGAAGATTTGAGATCAGTTTATCACAATGCTTAAATTCTAGTAAAGTTAATTGAAAAAAATTCATCAATTTCTCAGCATGTACTCAATATTAAACAACAGGAAAGAACTCAGAGCCTCCCAATCATTATATAAGACCTCACACCATGGTAACACAGCTTGTAACTATCATTCAGAACATTTAAGAAGTCTGTCACATTCCCTGAGAATGGATAAGAAACCAGTGCAAAATTTTTATTTCTCACTGAAATAGAAAACAGTATTATAGAAATGATGGGAAAATAATTGCTGGCTCCAGTCCTATAGCTATGATTAGTTTTTCAAATTAAATGTAGTTTTTACTACATCTATCCAAATGAAGTATAGAAGACTTTTATTATTATTAACCTCCAGAGTTGTAAGAATATTAATACTGGTGTATAATTTATAGAATTAAAACTTTAATAAATCACACTATAAATTTACTATCTTATAATTTAACCACACGCTTGGCATTTTATGCTATTTATTTTTTAAATGCCTCAACATTTTCATGCATGTAGTTTCCTCCCATGTTAAGTCTGAGTCAACAAGTTTCATCTTATAAGGGAGAGGGAGAACATAGTTTAGGCTCTTTAGGCCATATGATTTTTGTCAAGCCATCAACTCGGCTGGAACAACTTGAAAGCAGCCACAGAAAATAAATAAATACAATCAAAGCGTGATGGTGCACACCTGTTATCCTAGCACTTGGGGAGGCTAATGTAGGAGAATCCCAAGTTCAAGCCTTCCCTGGCCAATTTACTGACTTAGCAAGATCATGACTCAGAATAAAAAAAGGCTGGAGATGTAGCTTAGTGCAAAGGCCCTGAGTTCAGAACTGCAAAATATATACATATGTACTTACATACACAAATGTGGCTGTGTTCCATTAAAATTTTATTTGTGGATGCGGTTGAATTCTATGTACTTTTCATATGTCATAAATCATTATTTTAATTTTCGTTAACCAAATTATAAAAACAGAGTGTGGGCCTGGTTTGACCAGCTAGTTGTGATGCTTGGATCTGTTTTAGATTGTACTGTATTTTAGGATAAATTTCTCAACAACAGATTGAATGGCCTAAACGGTAGATTGTTGTAGATTATACTTATTTCATAATTACAGTTTGAAAAGATTATTTTTCCTTTTCTTGTTTCAAAGAGAAATAAAACTTGGTGTCTTCCTCTGCTTACTGGAAGTGAGAGAAACACTAAACAGTAATCCCTCCTTTAAACCGGAGGCAGGGCCAGGGATGTAGCTCAGTAGCACCATGCATGCGTGACAAGCACAAGGTCCTGAGTTCAATCTCTGGTATCCCCCGCCCCCCCCAAAAAACGTAGGATGTACCATATACAGGTGCAGATTCCCTTGGATGAATGTGAGCATTAAGTATGCCTAAATGTTTTGCTATAAGGAAAAAAAAGAACGGTTTCTAAAATATATCAAAAAGGAGGTGAGCTCCAGCTTTAAAAATGACTGACTAGGAGCTGGAGATGTAGCTTGGTGGCCCTGCACTTGTCTGGCAAGCACAAGGTCCTGAGTTCGATCTCCAGTGCCCGTCTGTTAAAAAGCAGAATGTATAAATGCACATCACTATGGATTGGTAACTGTGTACACACAGTTTTATAGGTACTGAAAGACAGTACTGTGATGGACCAGTTACATTTCTGGTATCAATCAAAAACCATATATGCACATCCATATGTGGAGTCACCCAAAAGCTGAGACCTTAGAAAATTTTATCTTTCATAAACACAGAGGTACAAAAAGTTATTTTTTCATCTTCTGAGTAAGTTTTCATGTGCTTATGTAGACATACACTGCTTACACAAAGTAACATAGTAACAGCACTCTTCTAGAGTGAAATCTGCAAAACAATGCATAAACTGAATCTTAAATCTCTAAGAGATTTTATATAATTTATATTTCCAGTATTGGGAATAATGCAAAAGTATAAGTAGCAAAATAAAGCAGCAGAATTGTAAAAAAAAAAAAATGAGCTATTTGAAATATTGGGGAAAAAAAAACAACTAAAAAAAAATCCTCCAAACATAAAATGCTAAAGGAAAAACTGACATACAAGAAAATGTATTACAGGGATAGACAGTGCATGGAGGCTGTCTGCAAGAGCGACTCTTAGGTCCTCTTCACTGTTTTCACGTCCTGCACTATGATGAACAGCTGCTATTCTCTCTCAGGGCACAGGTGCAGGTGGAGCTCACATTTGCTTTCCTCATGGCCCTGAACTTTTGAAATTCTCTGATTTGACATACACTGACATCAGCATCCCCTGTTGAGCTCTCTCTCCTTCCGTGCCACGTTTTATGTTGTCTGAGTATGTAGCAATCTGCTCCACATGCACTCACATACACACCACTGTCTGGTAGACACAACTTCGATGATCAAACAGCAACACCAGTGCATGAATATCTCACCCTACCATGTACATAACTATTTTCAGACCACTCAGTAAGGTTGCTGGCTTCATAGGTAAGTGTAGCTTTAATCCATTAAAAGCTCTTCGAAATTAGTCAACTGGAAGGAATACCAAAGCAGACAAATGAAATGTTTAGTTTACCATGGCACAAGGCCAATTCTTTCCCCCAATTCTGGATTTTTACCTCTCTTAGCCTCCTTTCCTCATGGGAAGCTTGGTTTGGGGAATTTCAATATGAGAAATTTACATTCTTACGATTAGGATTTTGAGAGTTTAGACTATTAAGGATTTTGATTTTTCAGAATTTGAACATATGCAAATGTGGTTCTGGGATCATGTCTCAGGATGATGAGCAGCACCCTGGGCACTAGTAGTATGCCATGGTTTTTAATTTGTATTTCTCTAATGAATTAAAAAGTTGAAAATCCTTTTATATGTTTTTCCTTTGGCTATCCTTTTTTTGTGAAGTATCTGTTTGGGTTTCTTGTCTATTACTTAACTAGCTTGTCTATATTTTAGTATTATTTGCAGTTTTTTTTCTAAAAGCTCCTTGTCCGTTATAGGAGGTGCCTTTTGACTCTTACAATACTATTTTTGATGAGCACAAATTCTTAATTTTAATGTACAATAATTAATCACAACCATATCTGGTGATTAGTGCTATTTAATAAGCTTTATTAAATGTTAAAAATATTCTCCCATATCATCTTCTAGAAATTTGATTCTTTTATCTTTCATATTTAGATCTCTAATAAAAATTAACTTTTATTCAAGGTATGACGTAAGGGTCAAATCTCTTCTTTTTTGCCTATAGGGATATTTTTTGGAGACTCTCTAGTTTATACATATTAGTCCCTTACTAATAAGCTCTCTTTTGTAAGGGTGAGTGATAGACCGTGTACATATGTATTTGCTCAGAGGAAATGTCAATATGGTGGCTTGGAACATAGTAGGTAATCAATATGTTTGTTGAATAAATGAATGACATTTATCTCGATCATTATTTGACCTTTATAGCTGATTCTATACTATAACTTTTAGAAAAAAGTACAGACCTTGTTTTAGTTAGTTTTCTCTCATGGCTGAGATAAAATACCCGACATTTAAAGTTGAAAGGAAAAGGGTTTATTAGGCTCACAGTTCAGAGGGTTTAGTCCACTGTAAGCTGGCTCCAGGGCAGGGGGTCAGGGGGGCAACAGTTCATGGTGACAGAAACAGCAAGAGGGACCTTAACAGCACCATTCCATTACTAGGTCCAGGGAATAAAGGGTAAAAAGAACTATAGAAATTGATCTATAATACAATCCAAACAGGTATTCAGGGTAGAAGCCTCAGCTAAGAAAATAGAAGGCACATTAGCTGAAGTTTCCAAAATTACTTTCCAAAAGTTTCCAAAAACAATCAGGCAGAATCTCCTAAGTAAGAATCTTGGCCTTCTATAAAATTAAAAGGACAAACCTTAGAGATAGCTTAGTTCAGTGTCATCACTTTAGAAGAAAGAAATGTGAAGACCTAATGGAACACAAGAGTGTTTCTGTTGGTTATCCACTGCCCAACAACTCACGGCTTAAAACAGCAATGATCATGTATTATTTCTCTGGGCACTGAGCTCAAGTGGAAGTTCTGTATGTAATTACAACTAGATGGTGATGGGGAATGGATGCCTCATGAAGGCTCCTCTAATGTGCGAGCCGCAGCCATGCTACGAGTTACTAATCCTGGCTTCTCCCTGCAGTCTGGCCTTCCTCACAGAATGGCACTTGGGTTCTAAGAACAAGTGTTCCCAAAATAGACAACCAGAAGCAACTGTTCCTTAAGCCACACAGTATCCCTTAACCTATAGTCACAAGCTCACTGGACTCAAAGACACAGACAACTTCCAATGGAAGGAGAAGCAACATCACATTGCAAGACGATGTGGAAGTCTCGCTGTGACCATTTGGGAATACACACTTCATACATGTTCCCTTTCTATGTGATTCCTTGGAATATTATCTTAATACTGTATCGACATTAACACTGTGTGAGACTGATCTATCTCTTCCATAAAAAGAGCCCCACAATGGGCTGGGGATTTAGCTCAGTGGTTCCGGTGCCTGTCTTTCAAGCGCAAGGACCCAGGTTCACTCCTCGGTAACCACATACAATACTGGGTGTGGAGACTCATGCCCAGCAGCAATCAGTACCACATACCACAGTGCCGGACACGGTGGCTCACGCCTGCAATTCCAGCACTCGGGAGGCAGAGGCAGGAGGATTGCTGTGATGTGAGTTTAAGGCTGAGCTCAGGGCCAGTCTCAACTACAAAGTGAGACCCTGAAATCTTACATTTAGCATTAAGTTATATAACACTAAAGATAGACCCTGTCTTAAAAAAAATAAATAAATAAAAGAGCTCCACAAGAATAATGACATTATTAAAATAACATCTGTAATCCTAGTGTTTAGTAGACATTCAAAACTTTTTTTGTTAAAACAATAAAACAATATTTTGTTGAACAAATAAGTGAAATCCAAACCTCAAGTCAAACATATTTAGAAATGTTTCTGAAATCTCTATTCAGGTCTCACTTTCAATCTCTCTGCACCCCTTCTCCCTTCTTCCTACTTCCTGTTGTAGGAAAAGAGGCTTTTTAAAAGTTATTTTTGACCAAAAACAGAAGTGGGAGATAAACTTGCAAACTGACAATGTATTTATCTAAGTCTTATAAATTGAGGCAACTTAATGAACTGTCAGCATAAGGACCATTATAACTTTTATGTTTCCTTAATAATATATCTTCAAATTTAATTAATCTTTAATTAAGCTCCTACCAGAAGACTGAGGACTTAACAGAATTCAAACATCATCTTTGTGAGCATCAAAATTATATCCAAATTTATCAGCAACACAAAATGCTCCACTTGACATACATTCAGAATAACTTGCAGAGTTAAGTTTTTCTTCAAAATTGGTGGGATTACTTTATGACAAGCATCCTTAAAAGGAAACTTATGTGTGACACCACTGCTGCTCAGTATGCCAAATGAAACAGTTTAAAACCAGTCCAGGAACTTAGTGTACTCAAGTGCAAACATACAATTTAAAGTATTTTTACTCATAAATTATATATTTTTGTAACATCTTTTTGGATATAGTCATTGCAATCTATATTATCACAGTACAATCAACTTTTTTTTTCCTGTCAGCAAATATAACCAAGACGAAATAAATTCATATAATTCGAAACCTGAAAATTAGTTAAGCTATCCCATAGCCTGAAGGCGGATCACATGTATTCATTACACTAAAGTGCTTATTTTAGGAGCCCTGTGTGCTTGTAGCACATGATTTACAACAACTCCACCAGTGCAACAAATGTCATTAATCAATCGTTAATTTATGGAGACTATGTATATAGCTGTCTTTTATCCTCTCAAGAAGCATCATGGTTAATCATGTGTCTCTGCAAATAAGGAGGGATGTTCTTCAACAACACTTACCAATCAGTATCTGACCACTTTTCATGGCAGAGCCCCCTGGCAACAGGCCATGGACCACAAGCCTCTCTCCGTCGCCCTGCTTTCCAGCTCTTCTCCAGCTCCACTTGGTCTGATGGATAATTCCAAGCAGCACTTCCAGGAGTTTGAGCTGTTCCTTGGCTTTGGTGACAGTTAGCTTTTTGGGGTTTACATAAACATGCACGTCTTTATAACGCTGTTGGACGATGACTCCTGTTTGCTGACTGGACTGATGTTTTAGAATGGATACTGGCCCATTATCATTGTTATTTTTTTTATTGCAGCGCTTGGGTAGAAGCCTTTTACTTTTTAAAATTTTGGTAAACCGCTTGAGTTTAGGTTCATACTTTTTTCTTTCTTTGTAATCATCCTCTTCAATGATAATCTCATTTTCACTGAATCTGACATGGTTCACAGTGGATGGAATTTCAGGAAGGCGGCTTTCTTCTTCCTCCTCACTCAGTTCCAGATAAAACAGCTCTCCGTTTTTCTGTACGCTATCTAGCCATTCAGGTTCTAGATCACTAGGAAAGAGAGAAAGGACGATCTGAATAGCAGTTTAATGTAAGGAAGTGGCTTCACTTCCCATCAGCGAGTGAGAATGGGGATAAGGAGAAGGTCCAACTTCTTTTATTATTTCAAATTTTCCCTTAATCTTTATGGTTTATTGTGAACATCAACATTACATCCTGTACAGTCTTAAAGAATGGGAGCTGGGGCAAAAGCATAAGGATAAAAAGAAAACCAGAGAAGGAGGAGGAAGGTCAGAGAGAGAGAGAGAGGGAGATCTTATGTAATCTATGGGCTTTTAAAATAAAATTAATTCAGCCACTGTGTGGTTATTCAACACCAACAATTTTAACAGATAATGATCTACCTTATTACCATAGATCTAGATTCTGCAACCTTACCCCACAGAAACAAGCCATTTGGAGACTACACATGAAATCGTCTTATTTGCATAAAAATTGCTCAGCATGGCTGTCAGGTTAAAATGAAGGCTAAAGTTGACCTATATTCATAGGCTTTATTTATGTAAAAACTTTCAAAAAAGAAACATTCACCTCATTGTGAATCAAAAATCTTTGCTGAAAAACCCAGTTTATAATCACAGCTAATGATTACTTCTGCAGCCTATAATTTTTGTAAAAATCCTTTTTACAAGTACTTGTAACAGAAAAAGTAAAACATGCATTACATAATTCATCATGTGATTATTTTTTAAAAACTTCTGAACAGGGAAGTAGGTCACTGAAAGAACCAAAATTATTGCTATTAAATTACTGAAACAGCATGTAAAAAACAAAAGTCCTCATCTTACAGTAGTAAACCTAATCACAAACTCTCTCCTGTTCAACCCTATGAACTGCTTGTCTTTCAAACAGCTCAAACAGCTACTCTTTAAAGCAAAACTGGTTTCAGTGGAGAAACTGATGTGGGGACTCTTTTTAGCAACATGAGCTGTAATATCCTTGAGTGAAAGGGTATAATTTGTGTTCTAATCATTCAATTAGGTAGACTTCTGTTTTCTACAGTGTATATTAGAACTCTAGTTCTCTTAACTTAAAATTTTTTATCAAATGCCTACTTTATTTTTTTGAGACAAGATCTCACTCCTTACATAGTTCAGGCTGGCCCTGAACTCACTATGTAGCCCAGGACAGCCTTGGGCTCATAGCAATCCGCCTGCCTCTGCCTCCTCCCAAGTGCTAACATTATAAGCCTACAACACCATGCTTAATTGCCTATTTTTAAGCTTTGAAAATTAACTCCCTAAATGTCTTATTCAATATTCTTCTCTGTAACTACTATCCTGGTCTTTTCAAATAGATATGAGTCACTTTTTTAAAAAGAAAATTAAGTTTAATACCAAAACTAATTCTTCTTCGGTCCTCACTGCTTCACAGTGTGGCCTGATTTGGGCTGAGCCCCACTAACCACAGATTATAACCTCTCATCACCTGAGAAGTTCGACTACATCTATCTGCACTGCTGGAAGTCAGTACTTCTGAGAGACTGTGGCACTTCCCCTAAGAGCCTGAAGAACTGTGTCCATCACAGACGTTTACATATCAATTGGCAGAATGTAGATGGCATGATTATAGCTCAATAAATTATCTAGATATATAGAAATTTGAATAACAAATGAAGCTCATCAGCTTTATAATTTTACCTCTCTCTTTTGATATATAATGTGTAGCAGGTACATGTCCCCAGAGAAATTTTTTTCCACTTGTTAAACATAAAAAGGGTTCACTGTAATCTCTAAAATCTGAATGTGAAACCACTTTTCATTTATGATTCAAAGATCCACACAGACAGATATTTAACTGTGGAAAAATAAACAGCACTGGGCAATACTGCTAAGTACCAGAACTAAATGCTGAAAACATCCATTTCTGCCTTTGCTTGGGCAAAAATGAGAAAGAATACAATCAGTACACTTAGTAAGTACACAACTGAGGTACACAGAAGTTAGGGGGAGCTTGAGAGTGAGGCTAGGGGAGGCTGTATGGTATAGATGATTGAGCTGATGATTTTTAAAACAAGTAGGGAAGAAATGAAGAAAGAGAACCCCAAACAAAAGTAATAGATAAGCAAAGGGTGGCCAAGTGAGCACGGTGGTACAGGCTCCCCATCCCTGTGCTCCTGGAGGGTCCCAGATTTAATCCCCACCCTGGGGATTTAGCAATTTATTGAGATCTTGTTTCAAAATAAAAATAGAAAAAGATGGCTGGAAATGTAGCTCAATGGGAAGGCCCTGGGTTCAATCCTGCAAAAAAAAAAAAAGCATTAATAAGAGGGATACTCAGCAATTTGAGTAATTTATACTAAATGGATATACTTTGAGGATATACTCATAAGAGAAATAAACAGGATACAGATATGTAAGTACCATATCATTCTCTGGTATAAAAGACTGAAGAGGTAAATGAGTTCAAAAACGTATGACAGGTACTGTGGAACAGGAAATGTTCAAAGTGAAAAGGGGGCAGGGGTAGTAAAGAAGGGAAAGAAAAAATCTGTTGGTTAAAAAAAGAAAAGTTTATGCATATAGGGGGCAGGGAGTTGTGGAGGGGCAGAGGAATGGGAAAAAATGAGAAGCTGTGTCATGTACTGGCACAAATTCTCAATGTTGAATGTGATCATAATGTATATATAAAATATACCCAAAAAGTCAATTAAGAAAAAAAAAAAAAAAAAAACAGTCTCCATTAGCTCTGCAGCTGCCAGAATCACGTGGGAGGTAGGGAATGACAGAAGTGGTCCAGCCCTGAGTCTGTGTGCATTGTAGGTTTGGACTTTTATAGCACAGGTAAAAAGGGCATCAGTGAAGAGTTTCAATGAGAGTTACAGGTTAGACATCCCTAGCAGAACCATGCTGCAGGGCAAATGGAAGGTGGATTTGAGACAGTTCAAATTGAAGACAGGAATACCAATTAAGGGTCATCTCAGGAGTCAAAGCAAAAATGATGACAAAGATATAGAAGAGATAAAAGTGGAGAAAGCATTGAGAAATGCTTCAAAATCACTGGAACTTTGAGACTGATTAAGTCAGAAGACAAGAGAAAAGGGATTAATGTAGACTAGACTTCTAGCTGGTAACTGCATTTTCCTACAGCCCCTACTGCACACACACAATGGACACATTTTACACAAATGGCACATAAGTATCACGCAGTCATTTTCCCTTCCTGCCTCTCACTGACAAAATGTCAAAAATTCATGTCTATATAATAATTTAAGACATATATATGTGTGTGTGTGTGTGTGTGTGTGTGTGTGTGTGTGTGTGTATGTTATATAAACATCTGTGCTCAGCATTATAATTTCCCACTTAGTCATACAGTTTAGAGACATACAGTGGTAGTATTTCATCTCAAGGGTGGAGCACATCTAGTCATTTACCTGATAAGCTTGGTGTCCGGTTTTTTTTTTTAGGTTTTTTGAGACAGGGTCTCGCTTTTTTGTGGTTCAGGCTGGCCCTGAGCTCAGCCTCAAACTCACATCACAATCCTCCTGCCTCTGCCTCCCGAGTGCTGGGATTACAGGCGTGAGCCACCACGCCCGGCACTGTGGTATGTGGTACTGGTTGCTGCTGGGCGTGAGTCTCCACACCCAGTATAGGTATGTGGTTACGGGGGATCAACCCGGGTCCTTGCGCTTGCAAGACAGGCGCCGGAACCACTGAGCTAAATTCCCGGCCCTTGGTGTCCAGTTTTCATTTTTGTTTTTCCCAAACAAATCCTTACATGTATATGTATACATAAGATTTTATTCAAAATGTGAGAATTCACATTTTTCACCAGCAATGTTGAAGAGTTATTTTCTTAATTCTAGATTTTAAAAATATTTCATTTTAAGAAGTAGAAGTAATGCCAGGTGTGGTGGTACACCTCTGAAATCCTAGCACTCTGGAGGCTGAGGCAGAAGCAGCATGAGTTTGAAGGCAGCCTGGACCACACAGTGAGTTCAAGGCAGCTTGAATCACATAGTGAGGCCCTGTCTCAAAAGGCAAAGAAAGAGAGAGAGACTGGACAGCAGAGGGAAATGGAGAACAGGGAAAAAAGGAAAAGAGAGAAGAGGAGAGAAAAAAGACAGGGAGACATATACAGGAGACCCCAAACAGGGGAGGCAAGCAAACGAACTTGGAAATCAGAGAGCTGTGTTCAAATTCTGTTCTAGTTTGATTTTAATTTTCCTAGAAAAGATTCACTCACTTATTGACTCTAAGTGTTAGTTTATTACTGAAAACAGAGATGTAATAGGTACCTCACAGGGTTATCAAAGGAAAATAAAACATTGTGCTTGGCACATTAACCACCAAATAAATGTCAGTTCCCTCCTCTTGCTCCACAGAGAAAAAAACTGTTTAAAAAACACTTTTAGAAAACCAGCTCTCGGGCCGGGGAATTAGCTCAGTGATTCCGGCACCTGTCTTGCAAGCGCAAGGGCCCGGGTTGGATCCCCGGTTACCACATAACAATACTGGGCGTGGAGACTCACCCCAGCAGCAACCAGTACCACATACCACAGTGCCGGGCATGGTGGCTCACGCCTGTAATCCCAGCACTCAGGAGGCAGAGGCAGGAGGATTGCTGTGATGTGAGTTGGAGGCTGAGCTCAGGGCCAGCCTGAACCACAAAGTGAGACCCTGTCTCAAAAAACCTAAAAAAAAAAAAAGAAAGAAAGAAAGAAAGCCAGCTCTCATGCTTTTGTGTTCTTCTGATCCTTGGCATGCAATAAAACTGTACTTAATGATCTCAGTTTACCAGGTTCTGAGACTAGATGCTGATGATACAAAAAAGAAAACTTAGTGTTTAAAGTGTCTACAAATTCAGTATTCCTGATTCCTTTTTCACTCTAGAAGATTTATTACTAATGAGGTAAATTTCAAGAGCATTACTGGATTATTATGAGAAAGTTTTTTGTTTTTTTTAACAGATCAAGAGTTTTCTTCCAGTCTCCTAGTTCTCCTGGAAGGAAGTGGAGGTTGACTGGCTTGCATGGGAGTAGGAAAAGTGAAAAACAGTAACTGTACAGTGGAGACACCTACTAAACCAACTGACCGGGCTAATCCTGGAACTGAAAAAGAGCTGACTGCAAGAGTGGAGAAACCAGATCAAATTCTAAGTTCAATTAATAGTCCTGCCAATGTTAATTTCTTAGTTTTGATAAATGAGCAACAGTTGTGTAAGAAATTAACTTCAGGGGCCGAGGATTTAGCTCCAGTGGTTCCAGCGCCTGTCTTGCAAGTGCAAGAACCCGGGTTCGATCCCGGTTAACCACATACAAGACTGGGTGTGGAGACTCACGCCCAGCAGCAGTCAGTATCACATACCACAGTGCCGGGCGTGGTGGCTCACGCCTGTAATCCCAGCAGTAGGGAGGCAGAGGCAGGAGGATTGCTGTGATGTGAGTTTGAGGCTGAGCTCAGGGCCAGCCTGAACCACAAAAAGCGAGACCCTGTCTCAAAAAAAAAAAAAGAAATTAACTTCAAGGGAAATTGTATGAAGGGTTTACAGAATGCTGCTATATATTTGTAACTCTATGTAAATGTAAATTTACTCCAAAATCTAAAATTTATTTAAAGATAAACGGAGTTACATCCAGCAGTTTTCAGATTTTTATAATGCACATGTCATATTAATCAGGGCTACATAAATATTCTACCACCATTGCCTTAGCCCTTATATTGTAAGCTTCAAATTTCTCCTTGCGTAAACTGTTTTCAATCCTTTTTCAAAGAAAGTCTTATTTTATTTATTTATTTTTATTTATTCTGCTTTGCCCTAAAAAGACAGAAATGTTTGCAAAGTTTAAAGGCACTTCAATTGGTTTCAACACGATATGGTCAACGTGAACAAACCGTCTTCCCTAAATTCTGCGAGCTATATAATTATAAATAATTATAAATAATATGGTCCACGTGAACAAACTGTCTTCCCAAAGACCTAATTTGAAAATAAGCAAGTTCACTTATGTAAGTTGTAACATAAACATATAAAAGAAAACAAACTTTGGATAATGCTAGTCTATGTCTCAATTCCTAAAGTATTCAAGAATTCTAGGCTAATACTAAATCCTTCCTCGAAAAGCTTTCTGATTCAGGTCTTAATTTACATCCATGACAGAATTTTTCGTCCTTTAAAATGGTATGGCAATTTTCTTAAATACCACAACAGTAACGGAATACCAGAAGAGAGGACTTTGCTTATCTCAAATCATAAAAAAACCCTACGGCAGCAAAGAAGCACCATCATTTCAACTCACATTACCACACCTGAGGCGTGGTGCAAATAAACCCCAAATAGCCAATTTTAATTCAGCCAACACCATTGACCCCTTCCCCCCACACACACCAGCTGAAACCACTGGCACTGTCGGGAAGAAAAGGACACAGCGTCCCCCTTCGAGAACCTTACTTATAGTCACTACTCGCTGAGGTGTATGAACCCGAGTCGCTGACTGGATCTTCAGAGTTACAGTCTTCATCTTCTGGTAAATAAGGGTCTCCAGAGAGCTCGTCTGGGCTCCCACCAGAGTCGCACAAAGCCAGAGACGCCATAGTCAGGGATGCAGCCGGTACAGGAATTCAAATCTCGCAGCTACAGCTACAGCTTACGGGGGCCGCCATGTTGCCAATGCTCAGGGACAGAGCCGAGGGCACGTGACCATCAATGCTTAGTTCCAATTGGTAGAGGCTTAGGTTGTCAGGGAAACGGAGAAGCGTCTAAGAAAGAGCAATGTGTTGGACCGAAAGGAGCCAATAAAGTGAAATTTCCAGGAAGGTATCCCAGCTGGAGCAATGGAGGCAGCTAAAACTCCACCGTTTACTGTACCCCTAAACATTGTCCCTTTTGGAGCAGCGTAACTATACCAGGAGGGGTACTACTTTTTTCTGTTCCCCCCCTTTTTTTTTTTAAATCGAGGGCTAGATACCTTCCAGTTTGCACTATTTCCTGTTTTTCTCTGTCGAATAGAGCCTTAGAGTCATTCAGCCTGAGTTTCCTTAGCAGTAAAGAAAACAATTACTCTCGACCTTTGCTTAGGGTCTCTGCATCAGTGCAAAGGATGAACACTTTTAAGCATCCTGGGTATGAATGCGCTCAATAAGGTATCTGCATCTGTATTCTTTTTCAGTTACATATTTACAGTCCTCTCAATACTATAGAGTGCTTCAAATGGGTAGTAATACAGTAATATGTATAATCAACTTCATGTTTATTTTCTAATAAAATTTATTATCCGATGACATGCTCCCCTCGCTTAATTTGGGAATGTAAACAGGCACCTACACCAAGGATTTTTCAGTACAAAATAATAGTTTTCATTGATTTGAAAGCCAGCCATTGTTACAAGGAAGCGCTTGATCTATTTATATACAGTACTATGTTAAGTATTCGCACACCAAAGTAAATATTTTCTTTATATTATAATAAAGGAACTGACACTTAGGTGACACATCCTGTTAATGGTTATAGGATGAGTAGGTAACAAAGCCAACCAAGAAATGAATCTCAACCATTACACTCCATGATGTTTTCTCTGCAGGACTCTGTGGAGTTTAGTAACCACCTTATCCATGATTTTGGTCTCCATGATTTTAGTTACTGTGGTCAACCAAAGTCAAGAAATATTAAATAAAAAGTTCTAGATGTGAACAATACATTAAGTTTTAAATCGTGCACCATTCTGAGCAGCACAACGAACTCTCAGTCATATTCCACCTGGCCTGGACTGGGAATCCTCTCTCTGGCCAGTGTCTGGAGGCTGTGTACAATATGCCATAAGTCACTCAGTAGCTAACTGAATTGTGTGATATTCTGTCATGTTATTGGTACCACAGTGCAATTCGAGGTCATAGGGCTCAAGTCATTCACCTCACTTCATCTCATTTTCAAGGCTCTGCTTTTACACCTCAACCAAGACAGACAGCTTCTGTAGCTTTAAAACATGTCGAGATTTTTCCTGGTTCACCAGCCTGCCAACAGCAATGCTTCAGCAGTGAATGTCAGCTGGGTATCCTGTAATCAACTCAGTTCTGGCACTAGCTCCCTGAGGTACAGGACAAAGGTCCTTAAGGTCACCCTCTTCAATGTCAGAGGGCAGCTGCAAACCCCACCTTGTTTTGGCTTGTGTTTCTGACCCGCTAGCTATATATAAATTGAGTTTCTTCCAATCCCCTCTTCGGATTTGGTTAATTTGCTTGAGCAGCTCACAGAACTTAGGGGAATCATGCTTACATCTACTGATTGATTATAAGGATGTCACAGAGGATATAGATGAAGAGATGCCTAAGATGAAGAGTGGGAGGAGTCCAGAGGTTCCACGACGTCTCCAGCATGCCGCCCTCCAGGGACCACTGTGCACTTTGCACAGGCATGATAGCTACGACAAGGCAGAGAAACCCAAAAGACTCAGACAGACTTTTTAGCATTTCTTTCTCTTAGGAAAGGGACAGAATTCCTCTGGGAATGAGAAGTGTCTTATGACCTTCTGCCAGACAACGGTAACTAAAAAATTTATAACCATGTCTAGACCAGAAAGGTTAAGAAAGATTAGAGTTTCTAAGACTTGCCATAGGAACACAGTTATGGACCAGGAAGCATGGATTAAAATCAATATATATTTCACGATTTCACAAACATGCACGTGTTGTATCATGTCATAATCACAAGAAGGGTAAGTACATGGCAATAAGGTAATCTTACTGAAAGTATTCATATGACATTTATTACAATATATTGCTATAATTTTCAGTCAATACTGTTAATTCCTTACTGTACCTAATTTATAAATTAGTCTATCATTGGCATACATGAATAGAAGAAATATAGACTATATGTACATGTACATACTATATATGCATATGCACACACAATATATATAATATATATATATGGAAAGAGAGAGAGCACACATTCATGGGAGAGAATTTCTAATCTAAAAATTCAAAATTCTCCAAAACCTATAGCTTTTAACATAGCAATACGACACCACAGGTGGAAAATTCCATACCTCACCTTACTACTAAGTCACAGTCAAATTGTAGGCAAACTAAAGATAATGTATAAAGTTACATTCAGACCATGTGTATAATGTGTATATAAAATGTAAATGACTTTCATGTTTAAACTTGGAGATAGTTTGAATAGGAGACTAGACCAGTTGGAGAATAGGAGACTAGTTAGTATAGGCAAAAGGAGGTCCTTGACGAGGTGATGATGCTCCTCAGAACGGAAGGAAGGGCCTTCCCGTGGATTCTGACATGTCAGATTCCAGTAGGAGGGTGAAACCTTCTCCATGTGACACAGTTCACTTCCTCGTGTAACAAGGCAGTGACCTTGCAAGCCAAAAGTGGAGGACGAAGTAATGGGCTGGATGTTTGAAGAGAATGGAACCAGGAAGAAAGGGAACAAAAATTTCCATTCCGGGCTGGGGATTTAGCTCACTGGTTTTGGAGCCCGCCTTGCAAGTGCAAGGTCCCAAGTTTGATCCCCAGTAACCACATACAACCACGCTGGGTGTGGTGACTCACGCCAACCAACAATCAATATCACACACTACAATGTTCATGCCTATAATCCCAGTACTCAGGAGGCAGAGGCAGGAAGATTGATGAGTTCAAGGTTGAGTTCAGGACCAGGCTGAACTACAAAGTGAGAATGTGTCTGAAAAAACTAAAAAAAAAAAAAAAAA
>PVIR01019047.1:0-32585 GCA_004026965.1 Petromus typicus | reverse complement strand
GTAAAGGGTGAAAAAGTAAAAATAAATAAACAATATTAAATTTTAAAATCACCGTGAAATCTTGAAGAAGATATGTTAGTAGGGAATGACCAGAGACTTATATTTTTATTTGGGCTCCTTCTTTTTTGCTTTTCCCCTCTTTCTATTCTTCCTGGCTGCTCTGACATGTGTAACTGAGTTTTGTATTTAAGCTCGTTTTCTTCTAGGAGTTAGTTAGTTTAGTCTTTCGTTTGTGCCTTTAATCTGTTTTCAATTGACTACTGTCTGGTGTAAGAGTTCACCTTGGTTTTACTCATATAGATATTCTCTTTTCAAAATACCATGCCTACATTTTATAATGACCACTTTCTTTTTCTTGCAGCCTTTGTCTAAAATTGGTTAACTACATGTGTTTATTTCTAGCTCCCACATTCTGTTCCATCAGTCTCTGTGTTTGTTTTTATGTATGTATCCAATACAGATCATTCTACACTTCTGGAAAAGATGGTCATGCTTATATTCATGAGGGAAAGATGGCCATAGAAGTGTTTGTCACCTGAGTTCATGAACAAATACAAAATTTTGCCAATGATTGTGGTTGTGAACCAAACAGTTCACAAACATAAAACAAAAGCAAAAGTGTTTATGAACTCAGGTGGCACTGCATACGTTTTAGTAATATGATTATTAAATAATGTCATTTAGATATCACTGCTTTTGAAACCCAATGACCTTCCCTATCCCATGACCTATTGGTAATTGGAGAAGAAGGAATAACAGAGCTATTCATGTGAGGAGAAGCACGTACTTAACCACCAACATGGGTTACCAGACTCATTTATGGAGCAATACTTTTTATAAAGTAAAAATAGGCCAAAGAGGCATTTCCATATTTGATTTTCTTATAAAAATAAAGTATGATCTATTTAGCCCATTCAAATGTTCAGCTTGCATCACAGAGAATGTTGAAGAGTCTTTTCCAAGATTCCAGTTCAGGAGAAAGAAACTCATTTTGAATAATATTTTCCTTTTGAACTGCCTGCTAGTAATTATTAATCACTAATTGAACATATGCACATACATGACTTTCTGGAGTCATGATTCTGTTCCATTTGTGTGAATATAAGTGTCTATCTTCATGTTGCCACACTGGGTGATTAATACAGCTTCATGTTACTTATTTAAGTGAGCACTATTCATTCTCCCCTATTTAAAAAAATCTATTTTGGCTATTCTACTTCCTTGACGTTTTCATGTGAATTTTAGAATAAGATTATAATTTTTTTTCTTTTAAATCCTCAAAATAGTTTGATAAGTACTGTGTTGATTTACAAATCATTTAGGGGTAATTGCTATTTGTATTTTAAATCATAAATTCCAATATCCATATACATTTATAGATTCGATTACTAAGGATTTTTTTCTTCTTTCAATATTTTTTGATGTCATCATATCAGTTTTGTTAGAAAAATCATACAGATCATATAATGTAAATTTTACTTAGTTGACCAATTTGTAACTATTATAAATGACATTAGAAGCTACATGAATTTAAATTATTTCCTACTATGTAAAAATGGTTGATTTCTACATTGACTTTATATTTTTCAATTTTACTGCTGTATCAATTTTCATGTATGTGTTGTAGATTTCTGAGGATATTCATAGTAGAGTAATGCCATTTGTACATTTTTCTTATCTATTTTCCTTACCTTATTGCAACATAATATCAACATGGTATAGACAAAAAGAATTAGTTCTAACACTTTGACTTGTTATTGATGCTACAAGTAAGTATTCACATTTTAAACATTAAGCTTGATTTTTTGCCTCTGTTTTTTGTAAATGGAATTTACTTCATTAAGTAATCTTCCCAGTTTGCTCATAGTTTCTATCTTTACTGATTAATTTTTCAAATAAATTATTTTTACAAATCTGTCAAACTTTTGGGTTATTTGTTCTACTTATTCATCTCAGACACTTTAAATATTTATCATAAGGAGTAAATCTAAGCTAATGCATTATTAGTAGCAGAAAAAATAATGGAAATGCAAATTTAACCTTCTAAATACCTAGAAAAATATTTATTTTCAATAAGTTATTTTCACAAATTGAAAGCTATCTCCTCCAAACTAGCATTTATTAGGTATCCAATAATCTGATAAGCAAAATATTATTTTTCAACTTTCATATCAAATCAAAAAATATAATCCTCTTTCACTGAAGTGTACACTTGCAATGTATATGCTAAAGCAAGGACACTAGATTGATTTTCTAAAATACTGATGAAATATCTATTCCTCAGTTGCCAATTTATTGTTAAATCTAATGTGTGTAATTATGCAGGCATTACTTTTTAGGAGGCCTTGTTCATTATTATGTATATAAACCATTGTTAGGGTTTTGACTAGTGATAAATTTTATTACCAAAGTGTACTTTATCTTCTATTGTTTTTCCTATCATTTTATTCAGATACTTACCATCTCTCTCATCAACTATGCCAGTAGCTTCTTCATAATTGTGAAGCTTGATTCTTTTGTATTTATTATTAACTTGACTGAATATGTAGTGCAAAATGTGACAATATTACAAATTCTTTGTCACCAGAAAATAATCTAATACTTTAGCATGGCCTAAGAAGTCTGTCAGAATTTAACTTTTCCTACTTATATGGTCTTTATCTATAAAGTACACATCCAACTTACATTCTATATTCTAAACAAACTGAGTCACATACAATTTTTGTATTGTTCTCATCAGCATGGCATTACTTTTGCTTGGCTTAGGATATCTGCCACACTTGAGATTCAGAGCCTGTTTAGTGTTTATCAGTGTACATCACTTAAAATAAACCTCATTTAAAAGTTCTTAGCATGTATAAATACTTTTATTACAATACTGTCTCATTTGTCATCAAAATTCATTGAGCAATTTTTTGTGGTATTTGTTCTATCTACCTAGTATTTTCAGTGCACAGACATATTCTCAGCACACAATAGAGGGGCTTTAAGTAAGTTCTTAATGCATTTCCTGGGCTCAGGAAGCACTTGGGGCATTCTTCCAATCTTTTAAAGACAGCTTTCTTTGAAAATTGGCTGCTGAATATTAGGAAGGGGAAAGCACATTCTCTAAGTCTCAAACCATTCAGAAAATACCACACTAATACTGCTCCTTCACATTAAGTTTTCTTTTAGAAATTGAAATGGAAAATGTCATCCAGCTGGACACCATAGCGAGTGTAATTCAAAAAAATAAATTTCTTCCAAAATTAGGATGTTTTACTTTACACTACATTTAAGAATTTTGTTTCAAGTGCCCTGAGCCACCTATTGAGCTGATCTAAACCCATTAACTTCAAAGTTATTCCAACTTTGCATCCACGGGTAAAATGCATAGAGGAAAATGAAAATGTAGCCAAGGCAACTCTAGCTATCATTTTGAGAAAAATGGATGTTATGAATTTTCTCCAGTTTGTCTATCTTTACCAGAAGCCAAAGGATATTTTCAAAGTAAATTTATAAACTTTGAGCCACACAGGTATTGGCATGTGTGGGATTTTCGTAAGGAAGCCAGCTTCTTCTTTGTCCACCAAGTCACTCTTGCTCAGGAAGCACGTAAAGATACCTGTGATGCTTACTTAGCACACTTTGGTCTGGTTTCTTGTGGCTCATGCAAAGCACAAATGTAGATTTCTGCTGTGCTTACAAATTAGCTCCTTGATCTTAAGTGTAAATCAAAAGTATTTTTATTAGCTTTGACGATAATTGCTGTGAACTAGAAAATGTTTTCAACCTTGGAAAAATTAGCTCCTTACTTTTGAATGTCTAAAATCTTTATCTAACTTGTAGTTTTATGTTTTACTTCTATAATGATTTTAAATTTCTAGATTCAATATTTTACATAGAAAATATCTATCATGTGATTGCACATACTCCTACCCATTATTTTGATGAGTCAATTGCCTTCTGTATTTTTGTATTTATCTAAATAGTCTAGGAATATTTATACTGAAATTAATGCTAAATTTTCAGATTTTTCTGTGACAAAGTTATCTTACCATGAACAAATGCATTTGAAAATGTGTCATCAGCAGATTGTTACTATGCAGCTTTCCTGAATTATAGTTAGTGACACAGTTAAATTTTAAGAAATGCAATATTATGTGATTTCACTATGTAAATGTTATAAAGTATAATTATAACAACTTAGCTAATATAGATATAAGACAGTAATGCCAGATAGCCTCTTGAAGTAACTAATAAAAATGGTAAACATATAATTTACAAAGGTTCTACTGGTATAAGATGGAATAATTTTTTATAGTTACCTTTTCTGTAAGTGAGACCATATTGGATAAAAAGTATAGATTCATCTTTATAGTAAGCATTAATGTAACCCTTTTTATTATTAAGAAAATACTTAACAAAATCACATATGCTTTACTTTCATACAACTAAAAAGGCAGGAGATTGGTTTAAACACTTCAAAATCAGCATGAACACCACATCGTATAAGAAGATTGTAATGAAGACAAACGTACCAGACTCTGTTTTAATGTTATGGGTTCAGAGTTGTGTGTGCAGTGTACTAATGACCAAAGCAATATTTTCAGCCCACAAACCTGTGTTCTTTGTATGTAACAATTAAAATATGTGCTATTGTGATCTTTGACCAGACAGAGGAAGAGTGGGGGGATTTGAGACATGGAAGATTTGAGAATTCTACTTCTAATAACTGCTCTGCCTGGAATTAAATCACAGAGAATGAGCCATAATATAAGTTGAGCCTGTGTGATGGCTCTCAGAGGGCTTTATTCACTAATAACATATGCTCATTTGTGTGCATTTTCAAATGGCTTGCTTCAAAGGGCCTCACGACCCACCGCTTCTCAGGAAATTATAGACCAGTAATAGCTCTCACCCAAGGGGTTACTTGCTATGTAATGTATTTTTTCCAGCCCTATTTGGAACATCACAAAAGAAGGAAAATGATTATGAAGAAGAGTAAGAGGGAATGAGGCACAGAAAATGGAGTGAATTATGTTTTCTACTGTATATAAAGTCTTGAGAGGACAGGAAGGAACAATTATAGGAAAGAGTCATTTTATGGAAATCTGCCCATAATAATATGGAAACATTCCCATTTAAATGTATTCTTACTATTGTAAAACTGAAAACAACAAAAAATATGTTCATTAGAGAGCTAGAGGAATGTGTTTAGCCTGTGAAAACCCCATAAGAGTGGGTCAGAATTAGGGTCTGTACTCAGAACTGATTTGATGAATACCCAGACTCAGATTGCAAATAGTTGGTTGCTGAATGGCTCCCAAGATGGATATTTCTTGTTACCGAGTAGACAATTATAAATCTGAAAGCAACAGGCAAGTGATATTCACTCTGCCATAGTGCATAGCTAGGTATCAGGTAAATTTTTCTAGACAAAAGGTGCACTAAATACATTTCTATACACTGAATACTAAAGGTGACAAGTAAGGGATGCAGAACCAAGGAAGGATTCGCTGATCATTGAGTGTATTGAGTCAATAAAGGGTAAATGGGATTTAGAAGCAAGTACTTTTCATGCAAATCAAGAAAATAGAGAAGTGATTAGTGGGGAAAGCTCAGAGAGAAAACTGTATTTTCAGAGGGACTGCAGACAGAGAGAAACACAAGTGTCCCGCAAGTGTATGAAAGATGTTCTTAGTCTGCCAACAGTGAGTGAGGCAGTTACACACATCAGAAATTAATCACTCACAAAAGTATTTTCAATATAATTGATGTACAAGGCATACACCAATAAAGACTTGTAAGACTCCCAGGTCTCACTTGTGCATAAATATTTTCTGAGCATGTACTACCTGGCTGATTACCACAAGGTGCAGTGGTTATGTGTAAGGGGAAACTCCCGCTGAGGGTTTGAGAAGTCTGTGAACTTCCTATTGCTTTATAAAATTGACCGTATAGTTACTAAGTCAAAGCACAATGATAGCAAAAATATCACCTCACTTTCCATGGCTAGAAGTTTCAGTGCACATTAACTCAGTTCATTTCTCATAAGAGTCAACAGCTATGGTTTCCTTTGAAGCTCAGAGTCTTCTCCAAGCTCCTTCAAATTGCTGAGAAAATTCAGTGCTGTGTGGGTGTAGGACTAGGACTTCTTTAGCCTTCCTCAAAATAGAGCTCATGATGTGATAGTTTCCTTCCTTACAGGCTATCTGATACTTCACCTCTTCATAGGATTCCTCTATCCAGGTCAATCCCAGCTAGTAATTTTCTTGTGATTTAACTGAAAGTCAATTGAGTAGTAACTAATTATAAAGTAATATTCCATTGTATTTACCCATCTTGCCTACACACAAAGAGTGGAGATTAAAAACCCAGTAGATCATTATGTATCATCTTTGAGTTGTGTATTACAGTAAAACCTTCCTAATTCATAGAAACCTGAAACCCAAAGTAGGGATTAGTTATTAAGGCAAAGAAAGTGTGTAGGTAACTGTTGCTGGAAAAGTCAGCATCTCAAACTCCTGGGTATAGGAGAGAATGTACAAAAGTGTAATAAAATTGAAGGAGTCCAGCATAGCTTTGTAAATGAGCCTGTATATCATAAAAAGCTGAAAAGTCCTGCATATCCTAGAAACACGTGCTCCACCTGTCTCTTATATCAGCAGTTTTACGTTTAAACTCTACTTCAGGTATGCAAGATTCCAGTCCTTTCATCTCTTGCAGTCATACAGACTTTCTTTAATTCTTCAAACTTTAAAGCTATCCTCAACCCCAGTATTTCGATGTGATTTTCTAGTGCAATGAGAAATGCAAGCTGAGCAGAAATTTTTCACATGAAACAGTAGACCTCTATGGTCCTTTGTGATCTGCGTGAATACATTATAACATTATGTGTATCAAGCTGTTTTATAATAATACATTTTTGTCACAGAAGATATCAAAATCAATGTTCATTAGTTCTTTATTGCTATAGTGAAGCTTTTGCGGTATTTTTGTCTCTAAATTTGTATGTTTAAACTTAATCTAATTTGCAATGGTTTTAAGAAGTGAGCGATTAGACTGCAGAGTCCTTTTTCTATAGTGAGGTTGGAGGAAGTCATTGTAGTTTATTTCTTCCTCTTTTATTCTTCAGCCAAGTGATAGCCTGGCACTCCAGATGCTGTTCTGAAGTAGAGAGTGCCTTCATCAGACATTATATATGCTGGGACCTTATTCCTGGACTTGCCAATCTAAGAATTATAAGCGATTAAATTGCGTGGTCTGTACTCTCTTGTTATTAGCAGTATAAACAGACACAGACCATATTATAAGTTTAGGATGTAGCCTAATTAAGTGAAATAATACATAGTAAGTGAAGGTAATAATAACAGTACAAGGCAGGTAAGAAAAACAGTAGTCAAATTAAGAAAAAGATTTTAAAGAGATCAAATTATTTAGCATGGAATCATAGCTTCTTCTTACATTGATGAATAATTTCAGGAATAATTTGGGTCAGTGCAAAACTCAGACAAAGTGTATTTGGCCATCACAAGGTACTGAGGTTTTGTTTATAATTCTGTTTATGTCCACAGCTGAAATAAGAGTTACATGCATTCTGAAGTTGAAAGTCTGCTACACTTGTAATATATTTGAATGAGCAAAGTGGTTTTCTCTTCTAGCAACACTTAGCAAGTATTATATCATTGATTAAAAGTTGCTTGAATTCTATTGAAGATATGCATGGTTACCTTAAGAATGTGGATGTAAAAACAAAGCAAATATTATATCCTAGGTTCCTCTTCCAGCTCAGTAAACTTCACATTTTCCCCTGACAGTCAATGAGTAGGAGTTAATTTTCCATTTTTGTTATTGGTTTGACAACAGTACAATGATTAGATTAAAAGGATATTGCTATTGAAAATCTTCAAACTGGGATTGTTTGCCTAAAAGCAACTATTCTTCCCCTCTCCAAATCTGAGTTATAATAATTCCATCAGTCAAAATGTTTTATGAATAGAGCTAGAGATCTTCATAGAGAGGGAAATGCAGAACCAACATCTGTCAGACAGTGCACACTTATTCTGTGACCATGGCTACTGTATATACAAAGCTGAGAATTAACAACACAGTATCAAAAACACATCAAGAGATATTGTTTTCAATCTTATATGTGGGTGGTATTTTCTTAAACATTTCATAATTCATATTACCTCAGAGGTATATTTATTTTGAGAAAGAAGAGCTCATAATAATGTGAAGTATTTTGGTTTCAATTCACATTTTTATTTCTATTTTTTTCCACAGTTTCCAGAACAAAGGAGTCACAAACTGGATGGCTTTTAAGAACAGTCTTATATTTTTTTACACACTGAACATCAGAGATTCAAAATCACAGTGCTGATGTGTCATGTTCCATCTGAAGGCTCTAGAGCATGACATTCCTTTTTTCTTTGTACTTTCTGTTGTTTTCAGGGAGTTGGTGGAATTGTCTTATATCTGTCTCATTCTTTTTTTTTTTTTTTTAGGTTTTTTTGAGACAGGGTCTCGCTTTGTGGTTCAGGCTGGCCCTGAGCTCAGCTTCAAACTCACATCACAGCAATCCTCCTGCCTCTGCCTCCCGAGTGCTGGGATTACAGGCGTGAGCCACCACGCCCAGCACTGTGGTATGTGGTACTGGTTGCTGCTGGGCGTGAGTCTCTATATCTGTCTCATTCTAACCCACATCTAATGCGAATGAACTTTCTCCTGCATGTGGCTTCTGATAGCCATCGCACCAGAACCAGTCAATGGATTTGAGTCCCTTCCTGACTCAATGACAACAACTTAATTAATTTCTTCTGTAAAGACTGTTTTTCCAAAATATAATCACAATCCAAATTCCCCAGTGGATGTAAATTACAGTGAAATATTACTCACTTGCTTATTATATTGTAGAATTAATTTTTTACAGAAGCAGCATGATTTAAAATTTCTTTAATATTTTCTCACCATTTCAATATTTTATATTTTTTCTTTTCTTTTCTATTTTATATATTTTATTGGAGTGTATGGTGATAATTGTTCTATTTTGTTAATTATCATTATAATAAATCTCTCTGTGCCTGATTTACAAATGACATTGATTTTGAATATGTATGTATAGAAAAAATAGTTCTTTAGGGTTCATTGTGCAACCTGGGGTTTCTGACATTCATTGGGTATTTTTTTCTTCTTAGGATAAGTTTATTTTATTCAAGTTTTTCTTAAACATTAAAAGGTTTTTGTGGTTATCTAATATATGTGTTGTCTACAAGTACACAAAATATGTAATAATATATTTATTCCAATCATTAAAGTTTTACTGTGGTTGTTCATTTTTAATTCTTAGTTTTTCCTATCCTTTCATGGTAATAAGGACAATATTGAATGATAATAGTCATAGTGAACATCCTCCTCCTGTTTCTTGCCCCAGGCTCTCTTCTCCCTCTTCCTTTCCCTCTCCTTCTCCTTTTCTCTCTCTCTCTTCCTCTACTTTTAACCATGCATACACAGTTTTATAGACTGTAGAACGCTTCCTCTGAAGTCACTAAGCTGTTGTCATGTCATCATTTGATTTATATAAGTTAATTACCATAAATTATAGATTCTAAGCCTCAGAACAGATGGATGAATTTTAAAGAAAACATTAGTATTTTGAATAGTGCATATATGAGGTAAGCACACATCAAACATTGGGAGTAAATTAAAAACACCATTAGTAATGTCACACTTGTATTAAAGTTCTCTAGGGAAATAGAATGAATGTAAATTATGTGTATAATTGTGCAAGTGGATTTATCAGGCAAGCTTAAAGTACAAACACACAATGGTCATTTATGTGATCAGAGATGAAGAAGCATTACTTAATTCAGAAGAACAGGTCATGATTAATGATCAAAATAATTAACACTTTCCTCTGTTGTAAAGAATTATTACACAAATTTATTGCATAGTAGTGCAGTGTTAAATATACGAATGTACTACTTTTTTAAATAATCTCTTATACATTGGCCCTGTTACTTAGATTAAAAAATTAATGCTTTTGAGGTATTGCAGCTTTTGTTGTTTTTCTTTTCTACAGATGCTTAAATGTATACAGCTGGCTCTGCATGATTACTACAAAACTTACAAAATTGTAGTAGTCCAAAATTATACACTGACCATGGATTTAAGCTGAAAATTGTTTATGCTTGCTGAGATATACAGAAAAACATAAACTTGAGCGTATCTTCTACTGGTGAAAGAGACACCATTAGCTGTTACTATCCAAGAAAACAGTATATAAACAGATTCCCTTCATTTTCAGGTTGGTATTTCTTTTTCAACAAGATAGGGATAAATATAATAAATGTCCTAAGACTCCCTCTTTTTATTTTCCTAATCATGTTTTTGAGGCTTACTTGAGAAACATGTTCATTATACAAAAAGGACATTTATCTTAAGATATCAGAATGAGTCTTTAATCACTAATGGTGGCTGATTTACCATTTTGAGTATACATATTTCAACATGAAAGTGAAAACATGTTAAGAGATTAAGTAAACTTTTGAAATGACTTTAGATATTTACTTATAGAGTTGTCATTTAGTATATTATGCTACTGTTCCCTAAATATAAATACTAATAAATTTATGAGGATGAAAATAAAATATATACATTTAATATAGACTTACTTTTTAAATGCTATTTTAAAAAGTGTATAGATTTCTCATAACATTTCATATGTGTTTGCTGCATTTAAACATAATGTTAAAAATGTTTAAAAAGTTTCAGTTCATCAGCAATATTCTTTAGAGACTAATTTTCTGTCATGTAGAATTTTACAAGATGACAAGGCCAACTATTTTGCTGGCCTGACATTTTGTAATAATGGAAATTAGTATTCATAATAATGTATATTCATTAAATGTCTGTTTCTCACAAATGATAGCAATGATATGATACTAATGGGGCTAATTTCTGGTTTATACTAAAATAGCTACCACTTTTCCAGACTGCAAACTAAAGCATTTGGATTATATTGTTTGCTACTTGCTTTTATGTTTAGTATCCTGCTAATGAGCTTACATAATATCAAGCAAGAGCCAAAAAATTGCTTTTATTTGAGTTGATCTGGAAAATAAGACTACATATTTACTGGGGAAAAAATAAGCCTTTCTATTTTCTCCAAGAAACATTAATTAGATCAGCATATTCAAATCTCACAAAATGATTAGCAGGATGAATAGAATTTACTTCCTATATACAGAGTACCTTGTCAGTGTATATATAGGGAGATGCTAAAAAATTTATTGAGCTTTTAGTAAATTCAGACTCTCCACTAAGTTGTATTTCTCAATAAGATAGCACGTTGCACATGGAATTTATAATTATTTTCAAGGGGGTACAGAATCTTTTTAATGATTATGAAAATTACATACTTTGTACAATTCATACTAATATCTACAACTATCATTTGCTAACTTTACTGACCAAATCTGGTGAACTATACTACTACTCTTTAAGTTTGAAAAAGTCTACTATTCTATTTATGAATTAAGGTCATAACTATTAGATTTATTCCACTGATCATATGGCTATATAAGCTTTATAACACATATGTAGCAAGTTTTTTAGTGTAGATATTTCAATGTTAATAATTTGGTGTATATTTTAAAATTTTGGTCTATATACATTAAATTAAAAGGAAATTCTTCTATTTGTGCCAAAATATATGAATCTGGAGAATTTCATGTTAAAGAACATGGGTTGGGCACAGGAAGACAAACACAAAATCTCACTAATTTGTGAAATGTTAAAACATGATTTCATTACAGCACATAGTGCTATTTATCAGGGCTGAGGAGTTAGGAGAAGGGTGGGACCAGAAATAACTAAATATAGTTAAACAGTAAGAATACTTTTAAGAAATCCATTAGAGGCCAGGGATTTAGCTCAGTGGTTCTGGGCCTGCTTTGCAAGCACAAGGTTCTGGGTTTGATCCCCAGTAACCACATACCACAATGCCAGGTGTGGTGACTCATACCTATAATCCCAGTACTTGGGAGTCAGAGGCAGGAGGGTTGCTAAATTTGAGGCTGAGTTCAGGATCATCCTGAACTACAAAGCAAGATCCTGTCTCAAAAAACCTTAAAAAAAGAAAAGAAAAGAAAAAAGAAAGAAATCCATTATACAGAATAATGACTGTAATTACAAATGTCATTTTCCTTAAAAAAAGTTAAAAGAGTGAGTATAAAATGTTCTCATCAAAATAATAATTATATGAGGTAATACAAACATTAATGAGGTATAATCACATACATATCTGTATAGATGTATAGATATAGATATATAGATATAGATATATAGATATATATGGGTGTGTATATTTTTTCAAAATATAAAATGTTTGTAAATATGGAACAATATTATAGATCAGTGTGAAAAAAATCAAATCAATTCTGCTTCAAGAATTGGAGTAGTGTTAGAATAGTCTAAAGTTTAGCTCTGGCAAGAGGGAATAGACGGGAAAAGTGAGATTACAAAGTATCTGCCTATGAGCCTCTATTATTATATGTCTCTTTATCAGTCACACCTTGATGTGTTCTTGGTTAGGCAAGTGCAGAATCCTACCTTACAGGACAGTTATAAGATCTTATGCTTATTTCCTAAAGATCCTTAGACACCTAAGTATGACAATTTAGATCTGCAGAGGATCATCAGATGAGATGATCTTCATGCAATTTGGAAAATGTCAATATCTTTAACATAAACTCTGTGACATTCAAGTTGAATGTGAGCAAGGTTCAGATGCCTTAATGTCTGTGACTTGGATTTGATAAACTACTAGTTAACCATGCACAACAAATGTGAAAAATTTCCAGTACAGAGTACAGAACTTGAACTAGTTTGTCTCTTAAAAGAGAATCAAATGTTTCCTTTAAATGAAAATAATTTCCAAATATCTACATCTCTGCTTTGTATCATTCTAGAATTATTTACCAATTATTCACTTAATAGAGTGGTTTATAAGCATAACATGAAATGTTAATAACATTAAAGTCATAATTCCACATATTCACATCTCAATCATTGAGTAAACTTTAAAAATGAAGTAATCAGGTCTATCCTTAACATATATAATTAGAAAATTACAATGAAGAAAACTAGAAATCTGTGTCCTAAACATTCCAATGTGATTTGTTTGAATTAAAATACTGATCAGTGTCGTGGACTGTTGTCGGTGTTGAGGTTGTTGAAGAAACAGGTTTTGGCTGGAGGCTGAAAGAGTGAGAAAGCAGAGTCGCTAGTAGACTCCTGAGCAAGTTTCAAGGAACACATCCACTGCACAAGTTTATAAGGGAGTCAGAGAGTTCAGTTTAGACATTAATTCTGTTAAGATTCAGTGCATATGACTTTTCAAAAGATGAAGCAGAAGCATCTAAGAGGCACATGAAGAAATGTTCCACATCACTGGTCATTCAAGAGATGCAGATGAAAACAGCACTGAGATTTCACTTCACTTCACAAAGAATGGCTGCTATTTAGAAATTAACCAGCAATAAATGCTGATGAGGCTGTGGAAAGAAGGAACCCTTTTCCACTGCTGGTGGGAATGTAGACTGGTGCAACCACTGATGAGATCATTATGGAGATTCTTCAGAAAAAAATCTAGGATTAGAGGTCCCATTTGATCCTCTTATTCCCCTGCTAGGGATGTACATGAAATAATTAAAAGATTCATATCACAGAGACATATGTGCATCCATATTTAAAGCAGCCTAGTTTGTGATAGTAAATCTTGTAAATAATCCAAAACAAGAAGAGATTGGATTTTTTAAAAAAGAGGTGTTTTTTTAAAAAAATAAAATGGAGTGCTATTCTGCCATAAGGCATGATAACTTGAGTTATTTGTACTCAAATGCACATACCTTGGGGACATATTCACAAGTGAAATAAATAGGTCATAAATGTGTAAATACCATATCTTTTCTCTTGTTTGAGAATTTGAATATGTAAATGAGTTCCAGAATGTAAAATAGATATTATGAAATAGAAAATATTCAGAAGGAAAGGGTAAGGGTAAGTAACAAGAGGAAAAAAAATATGAGAAAAAAGGGTGCAAAGCTTATGTATATAGGTAGTGGAGGATTGTTGGGGTGGTTAGGGGAATGGGAAAAATGAGAATTAAGTTGTGTCATATACTGGTTCAAATTCTCATTGTTGAGTGTGATCATGATGTGTATATAAAATATACAATAAAGAATTCAATTAAATAATTGAAAATAATGGGTCTGAGATCTTCTATTGGTTGGTGCTTTCCTTCTATGTGTTAACTTGTCCAAATGAGCTTACCATTCTTGTTAAACTGTGAAACTATGAGTTGATATATTAACATTTTGATTCTCCTTGGTAAGGTCATGTGTACACCAATTATAAATCTCTCTATATATATTTATGTAAAATGAAAATAATGACTTACAAATTACTTCTCTCTGAAAAACAAACTAATACCGATAATGTTTTCTTTCTATAAATGTTCCACATTCAAGAAAAGTAAATGGCTTAGTGTTAAAATTTTAAATTCTTCTAAGAAAAGTGTTTTTTGCTATATCACTAGCTTTGTTTACCAACAATGTCATTTTATATTGTTTAAATAATACAAAGAAATTAGGAAAATGAATCACTGAATTCTGTCCACTTCAAATTATCTTATCTAAAAATACATTTTTCACTGATGTGGGCTGTATAAATATTGATAACTCTGAAAATTTCTTTTAGAAAGTCGCAGTTACATAGAAAATCTTTCTTAGCTGTTCTAGGAGGAACTGTCTGAGGATGTGATTTATTTCTAGCCTTTGAGTGTGAGTTGAAGTTGGCATTTCTTTGGCTCTGGGAGAGAGAGATCACAACTACAGGGCACACCATAGAGGAGAAGGCTTGCACCCCTCACATGTCCAGGGCAGAGCTCACATCTCCCAGTTCCCAACCGAGCAAGGCTTGTCATGAGTGCTGACGGATCCTTTCTGTTTAGACAGGAAGTCCAATTCTGTTGACCCAAGTAAGACTCAAAGTGGATGCTCTGATGGATAAAATTTCTCCCAGCTTCTTCACATAATTAAACTTTCACACTTGCGTGCAGCACAAGAGATTTCCTGGGACCACATATACACTAACTCAAGTAACTTGAAATTTAAAAAAGCTTTACCAATATTACGGTAGCAATTATATCTCATTATAGTTTTAGATGAATGCTAACTTAAAAAAAGAGCAATAAGCTGTAAGTAGATCAAATATGTCTGACAGTTATTCAACATCGTCCTCACCTCCAGGTCATTCAGAGAGGCCAAGTGAACGATACTGTTGAAATCAAGTCTGCCTGGACCTTGAGGCTTATTTTCTCTTCTTTGCATTTGTGTTTGCCTCTGGAGACTGAGGATACTGTCTTGCATCATCTGACCCTTCTATCTTCTTTTATTCATTTAGATTTCATTTAGCTACTCCCAACAGTAGCTATGGGGTCAGAAAACAGCTTTAACTTCTTTTTCTTCAGGCTTAGTCAGTTATCAGCTTATTTTCTACTGTCTACCCACTTTGTCAGCATGGCAAATCCACTAATCCTACACATTATTTGTGCATTATCACTTCTAAATACTAAGTATAACTTTAAGTAGACTTCTGAGTACAGACCGTATGATAGATCTGGTTATGATTTTCCTTGAAACACTTTGGGTAGATGTATATTTTTAAGTGGGTCTAAAATTAGAAAAGTGATGTATTTTTTGTTGGGAAATCATTGATAGAAACTGATTCCAAAGAAAAATAAAGCTTATTTTCAAAGTGATTGTCTTCATACTTTGAGAAACCAGCATTATGTCCTGGGTTTCCATAGTCTCCAAGGATGAGGGGCAAAATATCAATATATTCTGTGGTTCTGTCCCTCTTTGAACTTAAGGAATAGATTGTTTGATATATACTGTTTATGAAACACTTCTTAATGTCTCAACCAGCTTAATACTTCAGAAATATTTTAAATAGCTCTGAATATAGACAGGGTGCACTGTGAATTAGGAATTAGAAGTTTGATTTCAAATATAAAACTTCAAAGTAAATGAGTCAAATGCTAAGTAAGCTACATTAATGAGACTAATAAGGTGTATACCAAAATTATAGCAAAAAAGTGCCTATTTTACTATTTATAACTTTTTGTTAACATTTTAAATCATCACCAAAAAAAATATAGCTGACACCTCTCAACTTAAGGAAGGTTTATTTTGTTTCACAGCTTCAAAAGTCTGAGTCCACAGTCAAATTGGCTCCAAGATGAAAAGGCTTTATGGGAGAAGGTGGCTGTGCAAACTCTTCTCCTCACGGTGAGTGAAGATAGAGATGGAGAAGACTCAAAGAAAGATGAGCATCTCCAGAGCAGAGGTGGGTCTCCAATTGCTCACCGCCAAGCACTGCCTATCTCCTCAGAGCATCTGCAGCCATGGAGACATTAGTGGATCAGTCCAGTTAGTACAGTGCCCTCTGATCCAGTCACCTTCTGGAAGCATCTCCTGGAACACATGCTATTTCTCTGCTAGGGATATACACAAAAGAATAAAAAAACTCATATCACAGTGACATACGTGCACCTATGTTCATTGCAGCTCAGTTTGTGGTAGCTACATCTTGAAACAACACAAATGCCCATCAATAGGAGAATGGATAAAGAAGATATACATTTTAAAAATAAAATGGAATATTACACTGCCATAAATATGGACTCATAAATGACTCATAAATTTGAGTCATTTATACTTGGATGAATGTACCTTGAGGACGTACTCATAAGTGAAATAAATAAGATACAAATGTGTAAATGCCATATCATTTCTCTGATATGAGAAATTGAAGGTATAAATAAGTTGTAAAATGTGTGATAGATATTGTGAAATAAGATAATATTGAAAGGGAAAAAATGATTAGAGATGATTAAAGAAGGGAAAGAAAAATTTTGATGGTAAAAAAAGGAGACAAAGTTTATGCATATAAGGGGTCAGAGGGTTTGTAGGGTGGGCAAGGCATTGGGAAAAATGAAAATTAAGTCATCTTATATATAAATTCTTGATGTTGAATGTGATCATAACTTTTATATAAAATGTACCAATAAAATCAGTTAAATAAAAATTTAAAAAATTACATTTCACAAATTATTTCCGTTTTAAATATCCACCCTCTTCCTTGAAGATGTAACCAAGAAAAAATTTAAACTAATTTCATTGTACTTCATTTGCTAACAAGTAGTAAAATTATGCTATTTTACTTTATATTTTAAAAAGCCCCAGGAATCAACTTATTTCACAACACTTTAATTCCTCTGTAAATTATTAGTTTTAAGTAGAAAGCTTTAAGAGTTTGTTATCCATTGCTAGATAACTAAATACGTGAAACATTAGTGGTATAAGACACACATTTAGCTCATGATTTTCTTGTTGAGAAAGTCAGAAGGAACTCAGCTGGGTAGCTGCGCTCTGATCCCTGTGGCCTCAGCGGGGACAAGTAGAGCAGGATGATGCACTTACAGAGGACTTGTTTACTGCCATGTCTAGTGTTTTGGCGGTCCCTGCTCTTGCATCTCTGCACAAATTGAAAAAACAGTGGCCTCAATGAATCTAGGCTTCTGGCACAGGGGTCTATAACTTGAGGTAAAGAGCTGCTGGTACTATTGAAATTAGGCTCAGACCTACAGCCCCCTGCCCCCTGTATACATAAGCTTCATTCCTGTCATGTACTGGTACAAATTCTCGATGTTGGCTGTGATCGTGATGTATATATAAATTTACCGATATAATCAAACAAACAAACAAAATACATTAGGCCAGAAACAAAAAATTGTTACTGTTACCATTGACATTGCATCCAAACACTTACAAGCCATCTCAGATTTATAGGAAGTGAGAACAAGTTCTATTTCCCAGTGGGAGTAGTGCCAAGCAATTGGTTGAACATAAATGGAGATTTTACTATGGTGTTTGCTTATATTGTGCTTAAAATTTTCTGCTTCCTGAACTTTTAATTGGAAGAGTTCAAAGAATTTGATAGCATTTCTGTAAACAGGGGGGTGTGTGTGTGTGTGTGTGCGCGTGCGCATCGAGAAATTCCGCTTCCTAACACCTTCTCATTGTGTTCTCTCATAGTAGAAGAGTTAAGGGAGCTTGCTGGGCCTTCTCCGAGGACACTAAAATCAGTGTCTAGATCCTAGTCCCAGTGGCCTAATCGCCTTCTGCCGTGCTCACATTGGTAGCAGGTTACCCACAGGCACGCTGGAGTGACACACCCATTCTCGCCACAGCGTTTTCACCCTCTGTGCGGCTCTGTCCTACCACCTCTCAAGGTGCCCGGCTATTGAGTTCGCTTGTTCTGATTCATCCTTTTCTCTTTATAGTCACCTGAATGAATGCCTCTAGCTCCTTGAAGCAAAGACTGGGAAAATAATTATATTTCTGACGTAAATTCACATAATTTGATGAACATTTCAGCCCATGAGTTTTAAATTGAAAACAGCCTCACATCTAAAATCTGTGTAAAGTGGTGAGTTTGTTGGAACGAACATTCTCAGACTCGTTTTTCCGTTCTTGCCCTGTTTTAGTGGCAGATATGGAGCGGTACCCTGTTGGCTTTCCAACTCTTTTTATAGGAAACATACTTCTGTTATTTCCTTTTGTAATTCTGGGAAGGCCTTATCTTCCAACCTTGCTAATCTGTAGCCTTTTCAGAGTCCTAACATAATTCTCTAGTAGGTCTTTGGTTTCCCGCAATATTTTTATTGTAGCACGATCGCAATTTTAAGATTTTTTTTTTGTCATTTTCTCTATCATCTACCAGAATAACTCCAGCATTTTTACTTCAGCATGGATCTCTGCTCTTTTTAGGCTTCTGGAAAGATCTTGAGAGTTACTTTATTCAGTCTTCATTATATACTCAAGACGTCTTGCTCACATAACATTAAAGTTTAATCTCATGCTTCCTCTCAGTACCTGCAAGCTAATTTTTGCAGTGATTTCTGCGTATAATCTCTCTCTTTCCTTAAATCATGGCAGATTTAGAAATTTTTAATCCTAGTTATCAGGAAAATTATCAGGAGAAGAAATTCAAGCAATTCTTGAGAGGGAGGTCTACTGTCATGCGAAAGAATGGCAGTAGGGTGGGTAGGGCTATGGGAAAAAATGAGAATTAAACTGCGTCTTATACTAGTACAAATCCCCATTATGGAGTGCAATCATGATGGGTATATGTAATGTACCAATAAAGATTAAAAAAAAAAAGAATGGCCTTAGAATATTTTCAAATATCTGCTCCTTCATATGTCATTCTTTAGATTTAAGTGGTTTCTTTAATCACTTCTAGCAAGTTTTTAAAATTGTACTACTCTAATAGCATACAAATATTTAAGAATTTTAAAACAGAACAATCATTTTGTAATTTTTTACATTAGCTGGATTTAACTCTGAAACCAAAACAAGGATTATTGGTTTTTAATGAACTCTTTGATTGGAAAATATAATTAAGACATTCATTTAATAATAATTTCAAATGAGTAATGGAGTCTATAACAGGAATTTAAGGATAGTTTATTATTGGAAAACTGAATAATACAATTTGTATTAAAGATTTAAAAGATGAAGACATGTTTCTGCCACATAGTTTCACTGAGGATATTACTTGTGTGATTGTGTATTTTAATTGTCTTGGTTAAACTTTATAGTTTCAAGAAGAAAAGAAGAATGATTCAAAATTAATATGAGATAATATTTATAACAGAGCTTTCTGAGTGCTTCCCTATTTATATGTTGTGCTAACACAACTCAAAACTTTTGAATCAGTCTTAGAGATAAAGGCTAAATGACATATACAATGGTAGAACTCTCAAAGGAAGGCATTCAAATATCGAAGATGTACATAAGAGTTAAAAAAATCTCAGGGCAGGGGAGTCAGCTCAGTGGTTCCAGCACTTGTCTTGCAAGCGCAGGGCCCAGGTTTGATCCCTGGTAACCACATACAGTACTGGGTGTGGAGACTCACACCCAGCAGCAGCCAGTACCACATACCACAGTGTTGGGCATGGTGGTTCACGCATGTAATCCCAGAACTCGGGAGGCAGAGGCAGGAGGATTGCTGTGATGTGAGCTGGAGGCTGAGCTCAGGGCCAGCCTGAACCACAAAGCGAGACCCTGTCTCAAAAAAAAAAGGAAAAAAAAAGAATTAAAAAATCTTACAAATGCAAATCAAGATTAGAAGGTACAATCACCTGATTCCAGTTAAAACAGCCATTGGGAAAAAAACAAAACAAAACAAACAAACAAAAAACAAAACAAAACAAAAAAAAGAGAGGCTGTGGAAACTTGGAAATCCCAGAATCCCACCTGGAGGAATATACATAAGCAGAGGCATGGACAACAGTCTTGAGGTTTCTCAAAATTTTAAATAAATAAAAACAAAAGTGTCATGTAATCCAGCAAACCCACTACTGGACATGTACAGTGGAAATAGAATCAGTATGCTCAAGAGACATCAACATTAGTGTTCATTGAATCACTATTCACAAGAGCTGAATGATGGAAGTAACCTAAGTGCTTATTAGCCAATGAATTAATAAAGAAATGGTGTCTATACATAAGACAATGCAATGCTATACAGCTATGAAAAATGAATAAATCCTGTCATTTAAAAAATATAGATTGAACTGGAGATAATTATATTAACTGTAGTAAGAGAAGAATAGAAATATAAATTTCAAATTTATGTCTTATATGAGAAATACACGTATAAATGTGTCTCATAGAAAAGTGGTTAACAGGAGCTGAAGATAGTAGGAGGGAGGAAGGGTGTCCTGATTTGATCAAGGGTATTAAGTTATAGTTAGATGGAAGTTCTGATGTACTATTACATAGAGGGATGAGTCTGTAGAGTGATAATGAGCTGTGTACTTCAAAGGCTGAAAGAAAAGATTTTGAATACTTTTCCATAAAACAGTGACAGGTGTTTGTCATCCAGATATATGTAACCTGCTTGAAACAGGCAGTTTTCACATGTATTATCACATCACGTGGTACTCCAAGAGCACATGGACGTGTATGTTTTAATATATCATTTTAAATAATTTGAAATTAAAAATTTCAAATTTTTATCTCTCTTTCTGTTTGTTTTTTGTTTGTTTGTTTTGTTTTTTTTTCCCAATTTCAAATAGTAGATATTGAGGTAAATTTATAATATTTATCTATAACTTACTACAATTTGTTTGTTTCTTTTCTAATACTGACACTGCAAAACTGAATGTGATTCATTTATTTTACTATCTTCCACAGAGGAGGAGTAATTGACACAATTAAGAAGAATGCTTAAATAAACTTAGAAGATGTAGAAGGGACAGAGACTACAAGTTTACCATAATAAAATTCACCATATGATATAATAAATACTTTAATAAATAAGAACACTTGTATGATCTGTGACAAGACAAAACAGTTTGCCTGGTATAATAAGGTAAATCCCATTTGATAGAAACTGATTTATTTTCACCACACCCAATTCTATAGATAAAATATTTTCAAGTTAACTTATCTGTACTTTAAAATGAGAAGCTAATTTCAATTCTATTGGACATCAATGTTCTTTAACAACTTTACATTTCACTAAAATGCTACTAAAAATAAGATCTGTTTTAGGGTAATTTCCACCTGCTGTGTTCTGTGGTCTCTTTCACAACTTCCTTTCCTTATCTTTCTTTTCTTGTGATACAGCAAGGTCAGTGATGTTTCTATAGGGAAAAATTTGAGTTGAAGGACTAATTAGTAGATACATAAGCCTTATTGTGACCTTAAGGTCAAGGCCAAGACTATGCAATACCAAAAGGTGTCAATACCCAAAGGTACATGAAGGAAATAAGGGCAGTAAATATGATTTGAATCTTTGAAATTGCAAGTTTAAAGACACCATTAGGGGAAAAGAACACAGCAATCTCAGTAAAGATGCACTCAATAAAGGGTTAGGACAGGATTAAGATAGACAGTCTTAATCTCACTTTTCCAGTACCCCTGTTAACAACATGTCTTCAGTGACATTGCTTCATATCCTCCACTTCCTCTTTTGCTGCACACACTACATAAAATAGAAGCTTTGAGGGATGACATGACCCAGTTTGAACATATTGGTTAGTATAAAGCAGCTTTTCAGGATAAAATGTTAAGTAGTTTTAGACATCTTGAAATATTAGGAGAATCAAGCACCGTAATGTGGCCCAGATGTATTCCCACATGTCTGCCAATCAGATGAAAAACAGAGATAGGAATGTAGTTTGAGAGCAAAAACATTTTTTAAAGTGGAAAAAAATTAAAGACCACAGGAGAACAATCAACTAAGTATCACATTAATTTCAATTTATTTTAATTCTGCCTTTTTTTTTTTTTTTTTTTTTTTTGGCTGACACAGTATCTGAAGGCTTCACAATAATAGAAAAAGTGGATAGTGAGAAGTGTCCATTCACTTTTTACATCCCAGGAAAATCACACCAAGAGCTGGTGCAATGAAAGCGTCATACATGGCAGCTTCTTTCTCTTTGGTGCTGTGTCCCAAAGTATTTCCTCACGTGCATTTGTTTTTCCTGCAGATCGAAGATCTCATTGCCTTTCCTCAATTTTGTAAAGCAATAACATTTTTAAAGGAGTTCTTTGGGAAATCAAAATTACTGATCTACAAAATACAACATTTTGAAGCAAGTTCTGGTGCTTATTATTTTCTCCCATGTACCTATTAGTTTTATGCTTGTTTACATAGAATTTGATCCTCCAATTCTCTTTACTTTATTCATTCTTCAAATTCTTACCATCAGTAAGAAATAGTGAAATGACTTCAACTACCACTACAGCTGAGAAGTTGAAAATAAAGTGAAAAATATGATAGGTTCAAAAGATACCCAAAAGCTCATGTGCTAAAACCTATACATGAACTCAAAGGAAACATCATTTAACTTCTTTAGACATCATTTTAACAGTGTCTGAGTGATATTTTTAGTATCTACTGGTCAGTGAACAACACTACATCATCTTAATACTATTTAAAATAAAACAATAAAATATACCCCAAAATTTATTAAAGTATAAGGAGCTATAATGGTAATATTATTATAACATGTTATCTCTAATTTGACAATGACTTTCAAGCATTTTGGAAAGTTTTAGAAGTGCTATAGGCAGTGACCCTGTCATCAGAAGAAACTGAGAGATGACATCTTGATTTTCAAAGACGAGGCAGAAAATTTGTGAAATAGACTAAAATTGAGAAAGTAGGAACATTTCTTAGAAGGTTAAGAAAGAATCATTTAGTATCTATCCTGTGAAATATCCTGTGTGACCCCTAAATTAGAAAATTTCATATCTAACCACACATGATGGGCTATATTCAAACTAAAGATTTTTTAAAATATTGTTTAAAATGACCTTCATGTGAAAAACAACAGAAATAAAAATTTGTAAATTTGTAAATAAGAAGAGGAAAAAAGGTAGAAGGAGATGGAGGGCTGAGGAAGAAAGAGCCTAGATACTTTATGTACAAGTGCAAATTTCTTATGATGAATGTGATCATCATTTATATTTAAAAATCTACTAATAAAATTAAATTATTAAAAAAATTACCTTTAGGTTATATGTACAAAGGGTAGGTGAAACATAAGTGAATTTGTATTCAGATGTTGGCCCTGTCCCCAAGCTATATCTCAGTACATATATACGAGTATTCAAAAATCTGCAACCACAAGGTTTGTTCCTAGAAATGCAGATAAAGCAGGGGTTTCTCACTTCTAGGCCAGGGGTGGGGAACTGTCCATGGCCTCTTAGAGACCACGCTGTCCAGCAGGAGGGGAGCAGCAGGCAAGCAATTCCTGCTTAATTTGTGTTGATTGCCACCCACCGCGGCTCAAACTGTCTTCGGTAGATCAGCTGCCACCTTAGATTCTCACCGGAGAAGAACCCCACACCCCCCTGAGTTCTAAGCTGTGTGTTGTTCCGGAGAACCTCAATCGGATGACTTGAGGTGAAGCCGAGGTGTTAGGTCTTGGAGCTAGCAGCTGCCGCAAATCCAGGACAAACATCCTAAGGGAAGTCAAGCTGCACGGACATCGCAAATCCCTCCCGGTGACAAGTGACAGCTGAACTGCATCTGCAGGCAGGTATTGGGTCAGATCTGACACTCCGAAGGCTACAGGTGGCCAGGCTTTTATATTCTTTACCCTTTCCACCCTCCTCTCTTTCCCTTCCTGCGCACTTGTTTAGGTCAGTTATTTAAAAAAACAAAACAAAACAAAGCAAAACACATGTCACTAGAGAGCTTCTTTGAAAAGATGCAATGACACAGTAAAAAATTACAGTACTGAATAAAAAGAAACCTACATTTAAGGGGAAAATTTTCAAAAAAGAATTCTACTTACATTAGAGGTTCATTACAACAGGTGCTTCTCCAGGCTATTTTATATACTGCATGGTATCTGCTTTCCAATAATGCCATAAAATATTTCTTAAATGCCCTCTTGAATAGGAAATAAGCATCTTGCATTAAAAGACAAGCCATTGGAGATTTTTATGAGAAAGAAATGTGAACTTGTACAAATGAACGTACCTTGAGGACATACTCATAAGTGAATAAATAGGTCACAGATGTGTAAATACCATACCTTTTCTCTAATATGAGAAACTGAAAATGTAAATGAGTTTTCTAATGTATGTTAGATATTACAAAATAGAAAATATTCAAATGGATAGAGTCACTGCCTTAAAAACCAAACTGGGATCGTAGAATGGTCAATGAACTTTGAGATTTTTGACATGTTTCAAACACTGGAAGAAAACTAAAAGAGACTGAAACAGCTGCTTTCCTCTCTCAGCTGGTAAATCACCTACTTCAGCTTTCAAAACTTTTCTACACTCAAAACAGTTTGAACACTACCCCCCACCTCCCCCCCCAAAAAAAACAAAACAAACAAACAAACAAAAAACACAGCCAGGAAGGAGTGAATTTACACTCAATTGTATTCACAGATGAGTCAACTTTGTCTTTGCTAGGAGAGGACCATCTGCTAGAGAATGAAAATGACTGTTGTCTTAAAAGTGGATCTGAGACAACTTCATGCCTCCATAGCTTCTGGACTATAAATCAGAGTAAACTCTCCTGAGAAGTACTAGAAAACAGTGAAAAATCCATATACTCTCACATACAATGTCTTCTCTTTGGCAAGCAGTGTTTTCTGCTGTGACAGCACCCAAAATGTGTTTGTCCAGAGAGGATCTAGTTGGAGAAAACAAGTGCACTCACTCTTGGTTCTACATTATGTGAACTGTATAATTATTTCACAACATGTTAACAATATCCCCAAATTGGCAAAGTCGTCTTCTCTGACAATAATTGTTGGTGCCAAATGTTTAGGATCCACGAAGACAGATAATATTCAATCTGCATTTGAAAAATAGGGATTCAATGTTGATTTTCACAATTTTAGTTTGTTTTCTTTTCAGTCTTCCCCTAAGTATCCAGGGAATATGGCTGTGGTTTTGCTTGTCTTCTACTCATTCTATCCATGGCTGTTCTAGTTTTTCTTAACCAGACCTGATGGTAGTGACTGGCTGAGTTCAATATTTCCTCTCTTAGGTATGTCAGATAACAGTCATGCTGTGGAATAGAAGGTAAAAGAAGTATTAGTATAATGTATATGATTTAGTTTTTTTAGTTAACTCTCAAAAGCCAAATCTTAATATTAATTAGATTGATATAGCCCACATTGATGCTAGGTCTGATTTACCCTAACATGTTAAAATAGATCAGCAATTACATGACTAAATAACTGAAGTAAAATGAAATACACTTTCATTTTTATTGCGGGGGAAATACTTTTGGTCCAATATTTAATGCATTCATCCAGTAAGGGTGCTTTTGGATATAGGTACATAGTGTTTCATTTTTATAAGGACATATTTGTTGTGCATAATGATTTCAGTCCTGTGGGAGAGTTGGCATGTGGATGTAACACATCTCAATTTTTCTAAACTTTCCCTAGATATTTCCTTCATCAGCCACCTCATCATCACCAGTTCCCTTTTCCACTTTATCAACAATTTAAATTAATAAAATTATACAGATATTTTAAATGAAATAAACCTTTAGTTTGTAAAACTTTCAAGATTACTAACAATGTGAACCCACAAAATCAGGCTAGTTGTCTCAAAAATCATACTTTTCTTTTACAGCCAGGAAATTAAGAAAGAATGGATCCTTCCTATTGCTTTGAAACTTCAGGATATAGTATATTATCCTGTTTAATTTTTCTCACTGTAAATTTTTTCTAGATATAGAATTATACATGACAAAGAAAATTTTTTTCTTTATAGAGCAAATGTGCATGCAAAAAGGAGGAACAGGACACATCTATGATTTTCTTGAGAGCTCATTGTGTTGAGAAGACACAAGGCCCCTGATCATGAGAGCTGTCTGTCCAGGTGGTGGCACCGATTCAAACTCTTCCCAGAAGAATTTCTTTCTATTGGTGTAAAGAGAGAACCAAGCATCCAAGCAGGTCCATTGGAAACTTTTGATAAATTTTTATTCTTCACTACATTTTAGATATACATTATGATATTATTTGTCATAGGAAATTTATACCTGTACATGATATATTTTACTTCTTCTTTTAATATCCAGCATCCACATGAAAAAACCCATTTTAAATATTGCATTCAAAACATTATTGGTGTCTCAGTTTATTTTTAATTGATTTTATTAGTACATTTTACATACATATCATGATCATAATCGACATTGAGAATTGGTACAAGTTCATGACATAACTTTATCACTTTTTTTCCCATTTCCCTGCCCTCTGTACAATCCCAGCCCCTGCATGGAATGTATTATTCACATTGTTTTCAAACTTCAGGGGATTGAAACCAATTTGCTCTTGACACTTTTCTCTATTTATGATAATGGTAATTATTTACATAAGATAATTTTTTGTGACACATGACTATCATACTTACTTAAGATTATTATCATTTGTTGTGATGGGAGTAAGAGTTTAGAAAGAAATGTATTAGTTAATGTGGATCTTATTTCACTATGAAATGCTAAGTATACTATCCTCTTCTATCTGTATTTTGGGAGCAGTAGTTGTGAGGAATATTCTGTACACAGCTGCATTCTAATCCTTCAGGACTTTAAAAAAATCAGATTATTTCCTTTTTCTGTCAAGCTCCAGGATAGCACCTATCATTTCTTATTAATTTGGGTGTTATTGTGCTTAGAATTTTTCTAGATTTTGCCTTCTCTTTGGGATGCTAAAAAATATGATCAGCAACATGGATTACAAATTTCAGTAATTTATTTTTCATAAAAAGGTTAACAAGTGTATGATCTGGCAGATTTGGCATCTGGCTAGGTGTCTACCTTTTGATGTCACACAATCTTGAGGGAGGTTACAAGGTTTGTTGGGCTTCTTTTGTAGAGGCACTGATCTCAGGAGGGAGAACTCTACACTCGTGTCCTGCTCACCTCCCTCAATCCCATCACCTGCTCTATCTCTTTGGAGTTAAGATGACAACATATGAATTTGGGGGAAATATAAACATTCAGAGATTGGCTGCTTCTCTAGCTGACAGCCTTAGACAACAGCTCCTGTCTCCACAACTACCACTGAAACAATCTTTGCCAATTTAACACCCAATGGTGACTTCTGGTCTTATTCATACTTTCAGGGACAATGAACTATTTTACTTGGGTTTGGAAGGAGAGACCTCTTGAGCTAAAGGAATATTTTGCTATTAGAGTGACATGAGATTATTCTTTATTTTCCAAAACTTTCCACTTAAGAATATGGAAAAATAAATTTCTATAGGTGTGTAAAACATTTGAAAGACATAACATTTCCTAGACAAGTACCTTTTATTTTGTTAATCCAGAATTAATGTCTTGGAACAATAATTAGATAAATTTCCTCAAAGAGGAAATTTAACTCAAAGTCAGAGTAGTATTTGCTTTGTTTAATTATTTAATCCCAGAGCATATATCTCTTCTAATATCTTCGAAATAGTCATAATAATCTGTCACTTTTCCTACTATACAATAACAATATGATTCACACATAGAACATATACTTCACACCTACTGGGTAATTTTGAAAATTTTGAATGCTTTTATCAATCGACTTGGATTGTAATATAAGCTAATTTGTTCTGTTCAACAAGTAATTGCTTTAAAGGTGGAAGTAAGAGGAGGGGGCTAAGTGTTTTGTGTAGTGAGGACAAAATATTCAGTTTTAAATAATATTAAAATATTGTCTTCCGGGATATTCATTGCCAATTAATGAGTGCTATTATTTATTTGCCCAAAGAAGAATCACTTTCATGGTCAGCTCATTTACAAATGTTGAAGTGTTAAAATGGCTTCCCGAATCTAAGCCACGTCAGTGGAGAAGACAGACTGTCAGCAGCTCTAATCTATCAACGCAGTGTGCCCCTCACCACTTGACTATGGCTGTCATGGTGAAAGATGAAGTCTCTTGTACTCACACTGCTAATATGAATGAGCTCTATTTCACTTTGTGCTGTCTTGATTGAGAATGCCTGAGATGACTCAGGTCAGTTTTCTGAGGGGTTGCAACTAATTTAGAACTTACAAGTGAATATAAATAGCTCAAGCTGATCGTTTTAATATGAAATACTTTACTCTTGGGTTGTATTTCATTTGCTGTGCTGAAACCAATTATTTAGGTTTTTTAAGTCTTCGTAAAGATCCCACAAAGCCCCAACTAACCAAAGCATAGACATTTTACAGACGCATTAAACTGCAGCAGGGAGTGCCGCTCCCTTGGGTAGCCCACTGCCAACTATTCTGTGTCCTGAGAATTGCTTAATTATTCTTTTTCTTTGTTTCTTATCTTTTAATCAGACTGCGACTTCTCTCCTCATGATTTCCTTGATTTTATTAATGAGACTGCATGAAAAACTTAATCAAAATCCTCCTTTGAAAATTTAAACAAATTAAAAGGTTTTACTCCTATGTAATTTGTCTTTAAGTTTTTCTTTGTATCTTGCTCTTAGTAAAAAACTGACAAATATTAATATAAGACTCAAAATATATCTGAGTCATAATAATTTACTTATTTCTTCCTACCCTTATTAATTTTCTATAATAAAAATATATTTGAATAGCTTATAAAATATAATTTTTAATTACAACTTATAATTTTATCATAAAATACACAAATTTTTATTGGCTTATATCAAGAAAAATCTAGGCTGAGAGAGATGGGAAGGAATGGGACAGGAAGTTTGCTGAATCTGGTTAGAACAAACTAGAGAAATGTAGCTCAACTGTCTCCAAAATGATGACTATTTTTTCCGTTTCTGTTTATAATGTACTTTTAATATCTTTTTTATGATCACATGTTTGTAGTGTATATGGCTACATTTTTCTATATTGATTGTGAGAAATTGATACATGCATAATATATCTTAATTCTTTTTTTAAGCCCTGCCTTTCAACTCTTGATTTCTTTTTGTTAGAAAATGCTCTATATGGGGTGTAGGGGTAAGTAACAAGGGGAAAAATAATGTTATGGTAATAAAAGGAAACAAAGCTCATGTATATAGGACGCAGGGGTAGGAGGCAGGGGTTTGTGGGGTGGGTAGTGCAAAGGGAAAAATGAGAATTAAGCCATGTCATATACTGGTACAAATTCTCAGTGTTGAATGTGATCATGATATGTATATATAATGTATCAATAAAGATTTGAATTAAAAAAAAAGCAAATGCTCTATTTCCATTTTCTCAGATTCTTTTTACATCCTCTTTTCTACCCTCCTTCTGTCTCTTGTTTCCCATTCATTTGAAAAAGTTCTCCCTACTTCTTATTATCAATCTTTTACTTAGCTCTTCATTTATATTTGGAGGAATTTTTTTGAAGGGTGTTTTGTTTTGGTAAGAAAAACCATACGGTATTTACACTTACCTTTCTGACCTTTTAACTTAATATGGTATAATTAAATGGTCTGTCCTTTTACTGACAAATGACTCAAGTTTATCTTTATGGAAGAGTAGACAATCATTATATACAAATGCCACATGTTCTTTATTCATCCACTGACAGGCACATTGGCCATTTACAATATGCTATTTTAAAGTGTGCAGATTTTAGCTATTATAAATTGTGCTGATCTAATGGTGATTATGTATCAAATTAAATAGCTCCTGCACATCAAGGAAATAATTAACTGAGTTAAGAGTCAACCTATAGAATAGTCAAAAAAATACATTTGCCAACTATTCCTTGGACAGAGGACTAGACGCTATAAAGAACACAACAAATTACATCTCTCAAAATAAAAGATCCAATAAATAAATGAACAAATGATGTGGACCCCTCTCACAAGATCTACGAATGTTCAATAAATACATGAAAATTCCAAATCACTGGCTACCAGAGAATTACAAACTAAAACAAGACTGAAATATCATCTTATTTCTGGAGGAAAGGCTGTCATCAAAACTCAAATAGTAACCAATGCTGGCAGTACTCTTGGAGAAAAGAGATGGGAATGCGAATGAAGTATTACCACCCCTATGGAAATCTGGATGGAGAGTCCTCAAAACAGTAAAACCGACAAGATCTTAGGCTGTATTTGCGATGATAGAAATGCCTACTAATAACTCAGGTTGTTCTTTGAAATGATTTTGCCATTTGATTAGGTGACTAATGAATTCTTCAGTGGCTCAGCCTGAAATGTGAAAGTTACCTACTCACATAATTTAGTAAGGTGACTATTCTCAGCTTTATATGTTTGTCAAATAAGACATATATATTTAATGTACATTATCTGCTGTTTCATTATTTATTTACATTGTGAAATTTTCACCAAAATAAAGCTAATATATCAATCAAAAAAAAAAAGTAAAACTAGAAATTCCACTTGATCCTGTTGTTCCCTGTCTAAATATCTTATTGGAAGAGTTAAAATCAACATATTAGTGATGCATGCTTGTTGATTTTTGCAGTTCTGAGAACTGAATACAAGGTCTTGGCACTGAACAACAGTCTCAGACCTTTCCTCATTCTTTATTTTGATACAGGATCTCACTAAATTGTGGTCTCCAGTTTGAGATAATTCTTCCTGTCTCCTCCTCCCAGTGTTCTAGGATTATAACCATGCACTTCTGCTCCTGGCTAAAGGTGCAGAGTTTCTATGACATGTTGAATTCATAGAAAAGGACTAGAAGATGTTGGAGAAGACTTGGCATTGTGATTCAACCCTCTAAGTCTACTAACTGTATTTAGAAAATTAGGCCTCTATCTTTCTATAAGGAATTGTTCTAAACTTCTGTTTTAATTTCTTTCTGGAGGATGACTATTAGATCTTTGAGAAAGACATTTTGGATTGTAAACCTCTCACTGGGTGAGGAGAAAATTTATATCTCTGAGAGTCAGAGAATTAACATTGGCAATATTTCTCTTGCTATGAAAAAGGGTATGAAGTAGGAAGTACAACAAGGCTTGTCTAAGGTCATGCTGAGATTAATACTAAGGTATCTTTGATTCTAGTAGTTAATAAAACGATTAAGTATATATTTAATAGGAACAATATTTAACAATATTTAATATTTCAAGGTCACAAAATATCCAATTACCTTTTTATAAGTTTTAATTTTAAACAATGTAATATCCAATAGCGAATTTGAGCTTAAATGTAAGAATTAACATTTCTTTATATTCCAAAATATATAAAGGAAGAAAAATATTGATTAATTAACATTTTAATATGAGGTCCTTAAATTAAATTAATAACAGATAATTAATTAATTTGTAACACATTAATAAGTGTGTAATCTAGAAATCTTGATTGGTTTTTACAGCTTCGGGTAAACTGCTCTGCTGATTTATCTGTAATATTAGGATGTGTTAATGGTCTGAGATTTTATTCTATGTACAAAAGCTAACAGTTATGTTCCTATAGATGGATGCTAGTAAAAGATAAAACCTTAAGGCTGGAGACATAGGAGTTTGTCCCTTACAGTCAACCAGTCAGCAGAACTTCTTGTTCTTGTCAGTTCTTTTTTTTTTTTTTTAGGGTTTTTGAGACAGGATCTCGCTTTGTGGTTCAGGCTGGCCCTGAGCTCAGCCTCCAGCTCACATCACAGCAATCCTCCTGCCTCTGCCTCCCAAGTGCTGGGATTACAGGGGTGAGCCACCACATCCGGCACTGAGGTATGTGGTGCTGATTGCTGCTGGGTGTGAGTCTCCACGCCCAGTATGGTATGTGGTTACTGGGGATCGAACCTGGGTCCTTGTGCTTGCAAGAAGGCGCCGGAACCACTGAGCTAACTCCCCGGCCCGTTCTTGTCAATTCTTGTGGCTTCCAGATCCCAAAGGAGTGATGTAGAGATGGACCTACATTGGCTATTTCATTTAGATTTGAATTTTGTCATGCACACTTGGAGGATGTTGAATTTAAGGAGTCACTCAAGTTATAAGGAAATTGCTGGCAAAACTGTGTGCCTAAAGGGGAGATTGTCTTTATGATCCTATTCAGGAGACAAATCTGTGCTCA
>PVIR01019046.1:0-32335 GCA_004026965.1 Petromus typicus | reverse complement strand
GCAATCACAAACTGAGCTTCTATAAACATGGGTGCACATATGTCACTGTAATATGAATTTTTTTTTTTTAAGGTTTTTTTTTAAGACAGGGTCTCTCTTTGTGGTTCAGGCTGGCCCTGAGCTCAGCCTCAAACTCACATCACAGCAATCCTCCTGCCTCTGCCTCCCGAGTGCTGGGATTACAGGAGTGAGCCACCATGCCTGGCACTGTAGTATGTGGTACTGGTTGCTGCTGGGCATGAGTCTCCACACCCAGTATTGTTATGTGGTTACCGGGGAATCGAACCCCGGCCCTTGCGCTTGCAAGACAGGCGCTGGAACCACTGAGCTAACTCCCCGGACCAATATGAATCTTTTAATTCTTTCATGTATGTACCTAGCAGAGGTCAAATGGCACCTGTCATTGTAGTTTTTTGAGGAATCTCCAAACTGATTTCCACATGGGTTGTACACGTCTACATTCCCACCAACAGTGGAGAAGGGTTCCTTCTTCTCCACAGCCTTGCCAACATTTTTGCTGGCTAATTCTGAAATAGCAGCCATTCCTTGTGGAGTGAGATGAAATCTTAATCTTGTTTTCATTTGCATCCCTCAAATGACTAATGATGTTGAACATTTCTTCATATGCTTCTTAGCTGCTTTTATTTCTTCCTCTGAAAAATGTCCGCTCATTTCAGATGCCCATTTTTGAATTGGGTCTTTAAATTTGGGTGGTCTGATTTTTTTAAGTCCTTTATATATTCTAGATAGTAACCCTTTGTCTGAGAAACTGCTGGTAACCAAGGATTACAGAAGAATGGATCAAAAAGTAAGATCCTACATACTTTGTATGTATCCTCCCCATATTGTTGGTTGCCTTTTTGCTTTGCTGGTGGTTTCTTTTGCTATGCAGAAACCTCTCAACAGGATGAGATCCCATTTATTGACTTCTTCTACCAGTTCTTTTGCTATAGAGGATTTGTTCATGAAATCTTCCCCTAAACCAATATCAAGAGTTTTAGCTAACCTGTTTGTAGAAGATTTAGTGTGTCTGTTTTAATATTTAGGTCCCTAATCCTCTTTGATATTATTTTAGTACTTGGTGAAAGAGCAAGATCTAGCTTTAGTCCTTTGGCAGGTTAAAGTTCAGTTTTTGCAGCAACATTTGTTATAGAGGCTATCCTTCCTCCACTGAGGGTATTTGGCTCCTTTGTCAAAAACGAGATAGCTTAGTGTGTCTGGAGTTGTTTCTGGATCTTCTTATCTACTCCACTGGTCCTAGGGCCTATTACTTTGCCAGTACCATGTGGTTTTTTATCACAGTGGCTTTGTAGTATAGTGTCAAGTTGGGGTTCATAATAACCCCCATCATGTCCTTATTGCTTAGAATTGCTTTTGCCATTCTAGGTCTTTTGTGATTACAGATGAATTTATGAATTATTTTCTCTAGATCTATGAAATATGCCATTGGGAGTTCATTGGGATTGCATTGAATCAGTATAATAGTTAAGGGAGTATAGCCATTTTGATGATATTAATTCTTCCAACCCAGGGACAAGGGATGTCTTTCCATTTTCTGGTATCTTCTATCTCCTTTTTCAGAGTGCTGTAATTTTCAGAGTAGAGGTCTTTCACCTCCTTTGTTAGATTGATTCCTAGATATTGCATTTTTTTGGATGCCACTCTGAAGGAGATTGCTTCCCCAATTTCTTGCTCAGTGAATCTGTTGTTTGTGTGTATAAAGGCTAATGATTTTTGGGCATTAACCTTGTATCCAGCTACACTACTAAATTTGGCGATTAGGTCTAGCAGTCTCTTGGTTGAGTTTTTAAGATCCTCTAGATAGAGTATCATGTCGTCAGCAAATAATGACAGTTTAACTTCATTTCCTATCTTTATTCCTTTTATTTGTCTTGTCTAATTGCTATAGCTAATGTTTCCAGAACTATATTGAAGAAGAGTGGTGAAAGTGGACATCCTTGTCTTGTACCTGATCTTAGTGGGAAAGGTTTCAGTTTTGGCCATTTAGGGTGATGCTGGCTGTTGGTTTCTCATAAATAGTTTTTATTAGTTTGAGATACAGATCATCTATTCCAACTTTCTGCAGGATTTTGATCATAAATGGGTGTTGGATATTGTCAAATGCTTTTTCCACATCTATTGAAATGACCATATGATTTCTGTCCTTGAGTCTATTAATGTAGTGTATTACATTTATTGATTTGCATATGTTGAACCATCCCTGCATCCCTGGGATGAATCCAACTTGGTCAGTGTATGATCTTCTAGATGACTCTGTATTCTGTTTGCTAGTATTTTACTGAAGATTTTTGCATCAATGTTCATTAGGGATTTTGGCCTATAATTCTCTTTTTTGGTTGAGTCTTTCTCTGCTTTTGGAATCAAGGTAATGGTTGCTTCCAGAAATGAATTTGGGAGTGCTGCTTCCCTTTCAATTTCATTGAAGAGCTTGGGAGTAGTGGTGTTAAATCTTCTCTAAAAATTTTGTAAAATTTAGCAGTAAAGCCATCAGGCCCAGGTTTTTTTTTCTTTTTGGTAGGTTTTTTATTACATTTTCAATTTCACAGATTGATGTTGGGGTGTTTAACATTTTATATACTCTTCATTCAACTTTGGAAGTTTGTATGTATCTAGGAATTTATCCATTTCTTCTACATTTTCCATTTTATTGGAATACAAATTTCCAAAGTATGTGTTTACTATTCTCTGTACTTCCACTGGGTCAGTGGTGATTTCCCCCTTGTCATTTCTAATAGCGTGGATTTGAGCCTTTTCTTTTCTTTGTTTGAGGTTGGCTAAGGGTCTGCCAATTTTATTTATCCTTGTGAAAAACCAACTCTTTGATTTGTTGATTTTCTGTATCATTCTCTTAATCTCCATTGCATTAACTTCTGCTCTGATCCTTATGATTTCCTCCCTAGTATGAGCTCTCTTGCTCCTCTTTTTCTAGTAGCTTAAGGTTCAGCATTAGATTGTTAATTTGAGCTTGCTCTGTTTTCCTGATATATTTCCCTCATAGAACTGTTTTCATTGTATCCCATAAGTTCCTGTACATTGTACTAGGGTTATCATTCAATTGTAGAAACTGTTTAGTTTCATTTTTAATTTCTTCTGTGACCCATTGGTTAGTCAGTAGAGTACTGTTCAATTTTCATGTCTTTGTAAAAGTCTTGGGTTTTTTTTTTTTTCTCTTCATCTCTAGTTTCAGGGCACTATGATCTGAGAATATACAGGGGACAACTTCAATTCCTTTGCATTTACTTAAACCTGTTCTACAAATTAGCACGTGATCTATTGTGGAGAATGATCCATGAGCAGCTGAGAATGTAAATTCTCACTTAGTGGGGTGAAATACTCTGTAGGGATCTAGTAAGTCTATTTGATGAACAGTTTGGTTTAGCTCAAGCACTTTATTGATTTTCTGTCCAGTTGATCTGTCTACTTGTGACAGTGGGATATTCAAGTCCCCTACTATTATTGTATTGTTGCTTATCTGGCTTTTCATGTCCATTAATGGTTTTTTTTTATATAGTTGGGTGCACCTAAGTTTGGGGAATAAATACTTAACACAGTTATTTATTTCTCTTAGATAGTTCCCTGTATGAGAATATAGTGACCATCTTTGTCTCTTTAAATCAGTTTTGGTTTAAAATCTATTTTGTCTGCAAATAAGATAGCTATTCCTGCTTTTTTGCAGTTTCCTGTTGTATGGAGAATTGTTTTCCATCCCTTTACTTTCAGTCTATGGCTTTCTCTCTGGAAGAGATGTATTTCCTGTATGCACCAGATTGTAGGATCTTACTTTTTGATCCATTCTGCTAGTCTGTGTCTCTTAATTGGTGCATTGAGACCATTGACATTAATGGTTATGACTGATATGGATAGACGTAGGGCCATCATGTTTTCCTCTTCTAGGCTCTTTTATTCTTTGGTTTTGTTCTTTTCCCATCAGTTTCTTGTTTGGCTCAATGGATGACTCTGTTGGGTCTCATGGGTTTATAATTTTCCTTTTTTCTTTCCTCCAAGATATCCTTTAGGATATTTTGTAGTGCTGGTTTTGTATGCACGAAGTTTTTAAGATGTTCTTTGTCATGAAAGTATTTTATTTCCCAAATTTGCAGAGATAACTTTGAAAGGTAAATCAGTCTAGATTGGAAGTTGTTGTCCTTTAAGGTTTGAAACACTTCACTTCAGGCTCTTCTTACATTGAGTGTTTGGGTTAAAAAGTCTGCTGTGATTCTGATGGGCTTCCCTTTGTAGGTGACTTTTTTCCTTCTCTCTAGCTGCTTTCAATATTTCATTCTTTATTTTCATATCTTGAACTTTTATAAATATATGGCTAGGTGTAGGTTTTTATATATTTTGGCCCTGGGGAGTTCTGTAGGCTTCGTGAAATTGGATGTCTAATTCTCTTTCTTTTTCTGAGAAGTTTTCTGCTATTATTTCTGTGAACAAATTTTGTATGTCTTTTGTATTGTCTCCTGCTTCCTCAGTGACTCCAATCAACCTTATGCTATTCTTCTTTGAATCAATAAGGAGCTGTTGAATAGATTTCTCATGGTCTTTTGCCATTTTCCATAAATTATGTCTTTCCTGTTCATTTGCTGCGATCGTGTCCTCCAGATCTGAGATTCAGTCTTCTGCAGCATTTATCCCTACTGCGTAAACTTTGACTTTCTTTTTTTGATTGCCTGGGCTTTTATTTGTAGATGTTTAAGAGGTTCCATTGTTTTTGCTATCTCAGATTCTATCATTTCCTTCATTTCCTCTTTAGCTTTGTTAATCATGCCATTACTATGTCCAATATCTCTGTTTTCATCTCAGCAATCAGTTCTGATTTCCATTGTATTAGATCTTCTTTTTAGTTACCACCTCAGAGAGTCCTGGTGATTGAATTTCAGATTCCTCCATTTCCCTTCCCACCATATTACCTTGGGGTGAGAATCTCTGCATCTGAGATTTTGAATGTTTCCTCATTTCTGAGCTTTTGTCTCTGCTGTTGTATTAGGCTTTATAGTTGCCCTATTGTCTGCTGATGTTTGTTGCAAGTTTCTTTCTTCCTAATATTTAGGTTCCTTAAGATTAGCACTGAGCATTAACAGTTTCAAACATAACCCCCCAAAAAAGCAGTAAGCATTAACAGTATCAAACATAACCCAAGAAATGATAAAATGGTAGTTGCTGCTCTGACCCCTCCAACCTCATAAGCCAGAATGATGAGTATATGTCCAGACTTAAAATTAGCCAGGAATATATTAACATCATTCAGGCATCACTTTTTGGAAGTGAAAAGGTTACCAAGGAGGTAGGTGACAGAGAGAAAGTGGAGGGAGAGATTAACAATAGATTAAAAGATGCAATAAAATAGAGAAATGAAGACTAGCAGAGTGGACAAACAGTGGAAAAAGGGAGAGATGAAAAAAGGAGAGGAAAAAGGAGGGAAGAAAAAGCAAGGCAGCAACAAGAATAGCAAAAACACAGAACCACATAGAATAAAAAAACAGAGATAAAAACAGAATAGGATAAGATTGAGTCCACTAACAGCCAGTTGTCGGAGTCAAGCAACTGTTGATTCCTGTATGGGCTGAGACACACAGTTTGAAGTTTATATGTCACAGGGAAAAAGAGCTGTGAAGTTGTAGGCTTTTCCCGGATGTGAATCCAGTTTCCTGTAGGTGGCACTGGACACAGAAACTCACCGATCCTGAGGTTCTCAGATCTCAGAGCAAGGGCCCACCCACTTCAGTATGGCGGGAGGGTGGGCTGGAACCAGAGTCCCAGTTGGAGTTCCAGAGTTGGGGTGTCCCAGAGCTGGAGGCCTTGGGGTTTTCGATTTGCCTGATGTAAGTCCTGTAGGTGGCACTGGATCCAGATACTCACCGAAGCCAAGGTTCACAGGTCTCAGAGCAGGTGCCCGCCCTCTTCAGTATGGCAGGAGGGTGAGACTGGAACAAGGGTCCAAGTTGGAGTTCCAGATTGGAGCGTCCCAGAGCTGAGGGCCTTGAGGTTGCTGGTTCACTGTAGTAGATGACCTTGGTCAATCCCCCAGGAGCTCAGAAATGTCTTCTCCTGGCATTGCAGATCCTCGGTCCCATCAGGTGGTGGTCGGGGCTTCCTTGCACAGGTCCTTTGTCCTCTCCCATGAGTCCAGATATAGGAGTGTAACGCAATTTACCATAGCTGCAGGAGGCCTGGCATGCAGTTCTGCTCCTCACCATGAACCTTTGTCTCAAATGCCACCTACATGCTGTTCAAGGTCACTGGGGTGCCTGTGCGTGGTCCCAGTGGGATCAGCAGCCCCTCACCCTCTCCCCAGAGAAGGGATGGACGGCTTCCTAGGTCACTGTTTGTTCTTTGGCCTTAATCAATATTTTCTTCTGATCTCTTTGATCTAGATTTTTCTGCTATCCTTCCTTTATCCCCCCAAACTGCTGTTTTCAGGCTTAAGAACAATTTATGGGGAGGCAGTGGCCTCTAGCTTTTACCATTCTACCATCTTCCCAGAATCCTCACTCTTTGTGTCTTTTGCAAGGAAAACTCATCTGCAAAAGTTCACTAGTCTCCAGCTCTACTCTTTCTGTTTTCTTCCTCATGCTTATCTGTTATACAGGTTGGGAACCTGGCAGGGGTCAGGGATTTAGCTCAGTGGCTCCAGCGCCTGTCTTGCAAGTGCAAAGACCCGGGTTTGATCCCTGGTAACCATGTACAATACTGGGCGGGGAGACTCATGCCCAGCAGCAATTAGAACCACATACCACAGTGCTAGGCATGGTGGCTCATGCCTGTAATCCCAGCACTTGGGAGGTAGAGGCAGGAGGGTTTCTGTGATGTGAGTTTGAGGCTGAGCTCAGGGCCAGCCTGAATCACAAAGTGAGACCTTGCCTCAAAAAACCTTTAGAAAAAATAAAAAAAGAAAAGTAATGCTTTTTCTCTGGCAATAAGAAGCAAAGAGCTTGAAAAAAGTACACTTCAAATGCATTCCTGAAGTTATATTTGGGGCCATAGGATCAAAGCTCCTGCTCCATTTTCCTGGGAGAAATGGTCAGAGATATCACACATTCATTATTATTGGTTTCAAATGGGGTTGCCGGTAATGGGAGAAAAACTACACAGGAAAGTGCAGTGCAAAGTGCAAAAAACTTCTAAGAATGCTGTTTGCATCTTTTGCAAGGAAGAATTCTCTGCCCAAATTCACTACTCTCCAGCTCTTTTCCTTTCTGAACAAGCAACATTTTCTTCCTCGGTCTTCTCAGTTATGCAGGCCAGGGGAGCCTGGCAGAAAAGAACGGCTCTCTCTGTGGCCTTAAGAGGCACAGAGCTTGCAGAATAGAGAATTCAACTTCATTCCTGAAGTTACATTTGGGGCCATAGGATCAATGTCCCTACATCGTTTTTCTGAAAGAAATGATCCGAGATATCACCCATTTATTGCTATTGGATTCAATGGCATTATCAGGTAACAGGAGAAGAGCTGCCCTGGATGGTGCACTACAGAGCACAGGAAACTTGTAAGATGCTATTTGCATCTTTTGCAAGGAAGAATCATCTGCCCAAGTTCACTAGTCTCCAGCTCTTTCCTTTCCAAACAAGCAGTGTTTTTTTCTTGGGCCTATTGGTTTTACAGCCCGGGAGAACCTGACAGAAACGAAGGGATTTTTCTCTGATCATAAGGGATACAGAGCTTGCAGAAAGTAGACATTAACTGTGCTTCTGAAGTTACATTTTGGGACACAAGATCGAAGATCCTGCTCCATTTTCCTGGGAGAAATGGTCCAAGATATCGCCCATTCACTGCCATTGGTTTCAATGGCATTTGCCATCAATGGGAAAAGAGCTGCCCGGGAAACTGCACTGCAAAGCACAGGAACCTTCTGAGCATGCTGTTTGTGTATTTTCAAGGAAGAGTCCACTGCCCAAGTTCACCCATCTCTAGCACTTTTCCTTTCTGAATGAGCGACATTTTCTTCCTTGGGCCTATCTGTTATATTGGCTAGGGAGCCTGGCAGAGAAGCATGGCTTTTTCTCTGGCCATAAGAGGCCCAGAATTTGCAGAAAGTAAACTTAAACTGTGTTCCTGAAATTACATTTTGTTGCACAGGATCAGAGCTCCTGCTCCACTTTCCAGGGAGAAAAGGTCCGTGATATCACTCATTCACTGCCATTGGTTTCAATGGAGTTTACCAGTCACAGGTGTAAAGCTGCACTGGAAAGGTCACTGCAAAGTGCAGGAATCTTCTGAGCACGATGTTTGCATCTTCTGAAAAGAAGAACCCTCTGTCCAAATGCACTTATTTCCAGATTTTTTCTTATCCAAGTGAACAGCATTCTGCTCCATTCTGGGCCAGTCTGTTATATAAGCAAGGAAAACCAGGTAGAAAAAAAAAACTTTTCTGGCACTAAGAGGCACAAAGCTTGCAGATAGTACAGTTCAACTGGGTTACATTTGGGGCCATTGGATTGAACCTCCGGCTCCATTTTCCTGGGAGAACCAGTCGGAGATATCCTCCATATACCACCAAAAGTTTCAAAGAGTGTTTGCTGGTAACCAGAGAAGAGATGTATGGGAAAGTGCACTGAAAAGTGTAGGGACCTTCTGAACACGGTGTTTGCCTCTTCTGCTAGGAAGAACCTTCTGCCCAAGTGGACTTGTATTCAGCTCTTTTCTTGTCCATGAATGACATTCTGCTACATGAGCCTGTCTGTTTAATTAAGATGGGAAAATCGGGGAGAAATGAACTCTTTTTTCTCTGGTACTCAGAGGCACAAAGTTTGAACAAAGTAGAGTTCAACTATGTTCCTGAAGATGCATTTGGGGCCATGAGATCAAATCTCTGGCTGCGTTTTCCTTGAATAAACTGTCCAAGATATCGCCATTCACCACCACTGGTTTCAATGGAGTTTGCCGGTAATGGGAGTAAAGCTGCATGGGAAAGTGCACTTCAAAGTGCAGGAACTTTCTGAGTATGGTATTTGCCTCTTCTGCAAGGAAAAATCCTCTGGAAAACTGCCCTTATCTCCAGATCTTTTCTTGTCAGAATGAGTATCATTCTGTTCTGTGGGCCTTTCTTATATAAGCCAGGAATACCTGGTTGAACAATAATGCTTTATCTCTGGCAATGAGGCACAGAGCTTGCAGAAACTACTGTTCAACTGTGTTCTTGAAGTTATATTTAAAGCACAGAATCAAAACTCCAGCTCCATTTTCCTGAGAGAAATGATGGGAGATTTTCCTAAGTCAGTGCCATTGGTTTAATTGGCATTTGCAGGTAATGGGAGTAAAACTGCACAGGAAAGTGCACTGCAAAGTACAGGAATCTCCTCAGCACGGTGTTTGCCTCTTCTGCAAGGAAGAATCCCCTGCTCAATTGCACTTGTCTCCAGATCTTTTCTTTTCAGAATAAGTAGCGTTCTGCCCCTTGGGCCTGTCTGTTATATAAGCCAGGAATACGTGGCAGAAAAGTACTGCGTTATCTCTTGCAATGAGAGGCCCAGAGCTTGCAGTTACTATGGTTCAACTGTGTTCCTGAAGTTACATTTGAAGCCACAGAATCAAAGCTCCTGCTCGATTTTCCTGAGAGATAAGGTCCGAGATATTGCCCATTCAATGCCATTGGTTTCAATGGTGTTTGCCCATAACAGGAGTAAAGCTGCACGGGAAAGTGCACGGCAAAGTACCGGAACCTTTTGAGCACAGTGTTTGCATCTTCTGCAAGGAATAATCCTCTTCCCAATTGCACTTGTCTCCAGATCTTTTCTTCTCAGAAGGAGTGGCATTTTGCTCCTTGGGCCTGTCTGTTATATAAGCTGGGAATACCTGGATCAAAGCTCAAATACAGGATCAAAGCTCCTGCTCCGTTTTCCTGGGAGAAATGGTCCGAGATAGCACCCATTCAGTGTCATTGCTTTCAATGGTGTTTGCCAGTAAACAGAGTAAAGCTGAATGGGAAAGTGCACTGCAAAGTGCTGGAACCTTTTGAGCATGGTATTTGTGTTCTGCAAGCAAGAATCCTCTGGAAAATTGCCCTGTCTCCAGATCTTTTCTTGTCAGAATGAGCGGCATTCTTCTCCTTCAGCCTGTCTGTTATATATGCCGGGAATAGCTGGCAGAACAGTACTGCATTATCCCTGGCAAGAAGACGCACAGAGCTGGCAGAAAGAACCGTTGAAGTGTGTTCCTGAAGTTACATTTTGGGCCACAGGATCAACACTCCTGCTCCATTTTCCTGGGAGAAACATCCAAGATATCGCCCTTTCATTGCCATTAGTTTCAGTGGTCTTTGCAAGTAACAGGAGTAAAGCTGCACACAAAAGTGGACTACAAATTTCAGGAACCTTCTGAGTTCTGTGTTTGCATCTTCTGCAAGTAAGAATCCTCTGCCCAACTGTATTTGTCTCCAGATCTTTTCTTGTCAGAATGAGCATCGTTCTGCTACTTGGGCCTGTCTCTTATATAAGGTGGATTACATGGCAGAAAAGTACTGCTTTATCTCTGGCAAAAGAGGCACAGAGCTTGCAGAAAGTACTGTTAAACTGTGTTCCTGTAGTTACATTTGAACCACAGCATCAAAACTCTGGCTCCATTTTCCTGGGAGAAATGGTAGGAGATTTTCCTGATTCAGTGCCATTGGTTTCAATGGCGTTTGGCAGTAATGGGAGTAAGGCTGCACAGGAAAATGCGCTGCAAAGTGCAGGAAACGCCTCAGCATGGTGTTTGCCTCTTCTGCAAGGAAGAATTCTCCGCCCAACTGCACTTGTCTCCAGACCTTTTATGTCAGAATGAGCAGCGTTCTGCTCCTTGGGCCTGTCTGTTATATAAGCTGAAAATACGTGGCAGAACTATACTGCTTTATCTCTGCCAATAAGAAGCACAGAGCTCATTGAAGTTACACTTCAATTGTGTTCCTGAAGTTACATTTGGAGCCACAGGATCAAAGCTCCTGCTCTGTTTACCTGGGAGAAACAGTCCAAGATACTGCCCATTCAGTGCCATTCATTTCAATGGTGTTTGCTGGTAACAGGAGTAAAGCTGCACAGGAAAGTGCACTACAAAGTGCTGGAACCTTCTAATCACAGCGTTTGGGTCTTCTACAAGCAAGAATCCTTTGCCCAATTGCACATGTCTTCTGATCTTTTCTTGTCAGAATGAGCACCGTTCTGGTCCTTGGGCCTGTCTATTATATAAGCAGGGAATACCTGGAAGAACAGTACCACTTTAACTCTGGCAATAAGAGAACAGAGCTGGCTGAAGTTCCACTGTGTTCCTGAAGTTACGTTTGGGGCCATAGGGTCAAAGCTCCTCCTCCATTTTCCGGGAAGAAATGGTAGAAGTTATCATCCTTTCAGTGCCATTGGTTTCAATGGTGTTTGCCGGTAACAGGAGTAAAGCTGCAAGAGAAAGTGCACTGCAAAGTACAGGAACCTTGTGAGCACAGTGTTTGCATCTTCTGCGAGGAAGAATCCACCACCCAATTGCACTTGTCTCCAGATCTTTTCTTGTCAGAATGAATGGCATTTTGCTCCTTGGGCCAGTCTGTTATATAAGCCGAGAATTACTGGCAGAAGAGTACTGCTTTATCTCTGGCAATAAGAGGCATAGAGCTTGCAGAAAGTACACTTCAACTGTGTTCGACAGGTTACATTTAGGGCCACAGGATCGAAGCTCCTGCTCCATTTTCCTGGGAGAAATGGTACAAGATATCACCCATTCAGTGCCATTGATTTCAATGGCATTTGTGGGTAACAGGAGTAAAGCTGCACAGGAAAGTGCCTTGCAAACTGCAGGGACCTTCTGAGCACCAGTGTGCATCTTCTGTAAGGAAGAATCCTCTCCCCAAGTGCACTTATCACCAGATCTTTTCTTGTCAGAATGAGCGTTGTTCTGCTCCTTGGGCTGGTCTATTATATAAGCTGCTAATACCTGGCAGAACAGTACTGCATTATCTTTGGCAATATGAGGCACAGAGCTTGAAGAAAGTACTGTTAAGGGCTGGGGAGTTAGCTCAGTGGTTCTGCGCCTGTCTTGCAAGCGCAAGGACCCAGGTTCGATCCCTGGTAACCACATACTATACTGGGTATGGAGACACACCCCAGCAGCAACCAGCACCACATACCACAGTGACAGTCATGGTGGCTCACGCCTGTAATCCCAGCACTCAGGAGGCAGAGGCAGGAGAATTGCTGTGATGTGAGTTGGAGGCTGAGCTCAGGGCCAGCCTGAACCACAAAGCAGGACCCTGTCTCAAAAAAACTTTAAAAAAAAAAAAAAAGAAAGAAAGTACTGTTCAACTGTGTTCCTGAAATTATATTTGAGATCGCAGAATTGAAGCTCCTGCTCATACCCTCTGGATTCACCAGTCCTCTATAAATTTGGAATTGAAATCTAAAGTCAGAGATCTCCAACAGGTAGACAGATGGCTGGGACACCACACAGTTGCTCTCTCTGATCAAGTTATGTTACAATGTGATTGGAACTCTTCAATGATTTGTTACCTCTTACATGTACGATCACACCAAATATGATTGAGAGTCTCTTAAATTACATTTGGTGAATGTCCAAGGTAATCTATTATTAAATGCAAATGATTTATTCTTAAACATTTCCAATACCTTCAGTCATTCCTTGGGAGATATTGACAAAAAATCTCACCATCCAAATTGCTGATGTTTTGTCTGGATTAGACCCTCGTGGGTGGGTCCAAAGTCTAACTCACTTGTGAGATGCTCAGCCCCAACTTTTCTCATTGTGTTTCTGTTACTGTTAACAGGATACTTAACTGCTCCATAGCCAAATCAACACTCAACACCAAGAGCGTGCGTTAACCACCATGATGGCTCTTTTGAAAAAATAAAGGGCAAAATGTGGATGAAATGGGAAATATATGATTGCATACTAAGCCTCAGGGGTAGCTGGCACCTGCACACTACAGGTGCAGGTGGCACAGAGGGCCAGCAAGCCCTAAATTCTGCCAGCATTTGAGGGTGACAATGCTGCAGTCTTTGTTCCTTGTTGTGCTCTTGGTCACTCCTGATTCCCTAGATAAACTGTTTGCATGCTATCTTGGTTAACACACATCCTTGAGACTGAGAGGTTAAGATGTTTTTGCTCCTCCAGATATAATGATTAACTGTATCTGTCTTTTTTTTATAATACTGGGGTTTCTCGTCCCCCTCTCCCAAGCCTGATCTCTTGCCTTTGTTTCTCTGTTTTACTGGTATAAGAAACTGCTTCCAGACCAATAAACTTGCCAATAGCATCTAGATTTTGGTCATATTCATTGTGTCTATGGTTGTCTCCCCAGGACCCCTCCTCAAAATTAGACCACCCCCCACAGGTAGGACTGACGGACTTCATGTACTGAACACAAGTACGTGAAACTCCTAACATGTGCAGCCATGTTTCCAGTTACTTACCCTCTAATTCAGAGAGAAACCAGAAAAAACTCAGTCTTCTCCTACTTCCATTCTCAGCATGGAAGAAGACAGACCCCACACAGACTGCCTGGCAGATTAAGGCACTAAAAGAGGATGCTAAGAGGCCACCATCCTCCTGACCTCCTTTATGATGTGATTATTTCACCCCAACTATGAGGCATATGAGCAAATCAAGCAGTGAGTAGGCTTAGGACCAAGAGAAAAGGCTCCTGCATCCACTGTAGGGGACATCTGATAAACAGAGTTTGAGGGGGAGTCAGATCACAACACAATGTGGATTGCAAATAGAGGGGTGAAGGGCTAGAACTGTGTCTACAGGAGGAAGAGGACAGGCAACCAAGCAACACATGGGTGGCTGGAGGCTGTGAAGAGCAGGTCTCTGTGAAGAAAGAACTCTACCCTAGAACATTCCAGGCAGACATGACCAAGTGATCCCATATAAAATGATGAGAAACACACTACTCACATGAGCCTCACACATGTGCTATCAGTCCCCAGACACACATGGGGTGGTCACCACCTTGAAGAATTTGCCCAGCCCCACACTTGTCCAAATAACTGGCTACATACTACATCGTGATGAGTATGCTGGGCTCAGAATTCTCCACCAATGTACAAATTCTTGATCCATCCAACTTCAGGACCTACTTTTGATAAACATTAGTGTAAAATGTTAGAGTTTACAGAAAAATGTAACAATTATTTCCTAGACATTAGTTAAAAATGTTAGAGTGTATAGCAAAAAAAAAAAAAATGCTACCGGTCTCTGGTAATAAAATGTAAATCAGGATTTTTAATAAATACCAAGTAAAGGTCCAGGTCTGGCTATTTCTTACTTCTATGGTGGTCTGGCATGCCATGACTACAGTAGTTTCTGGATTAGCTTGTTCCAAAATGTTCTCAGGACTGCTTTCTTAAGTGAAAGAGGTTTATGGAGCCTAATAACTTCTACTTGGCCATTCTACTCCTCAGAGATTAAATTAGATGACAGACCTCTCATATAGTTTTTTAAAATGAAAAAATGGAAATACTTTTAAGAGTTGTTATTTATTGCACATTATCTAATAAGTTTGAGAGCTTTCTTACTAAGTCTATACAAAAAGCAGACAATTTTATCTTATACATTAACATATGTCTAAATAAGAATGGTGCAGATATACTGTACTTCTAATTTCCTGAAAAAGTTGAGTCCATATTTACATACACATTCACTCAACTCTAAAATGATTGTACCTGTGAGACACAATCTGACATAAAAACAGCCATTTTGTTAAAAGCCTCCACCTTGTATCCCATAACCTCTCTCTAATCCTGGAACTTGTCTCCCTGGGAACTGTCCACCCAACTGAGGCGCAGCTGCAGATTATATGTTTTTATTTATTTTTTTTTAAGGTTTTTTGAGACAGGGTCTCGCTTTTGTGGTTCAGGCTCGCCCTGAGCTCAGCCTCCAACTCACATCACAGCAATCCTCCTGCCTCTGCCTCCCGAGTGCTGGGATGACAGGCGTGAGCCACCACGCCCGGCACTGTGGTATGTGGTACTGGTTGCTGCTGGGCGTGAGTCTCCACACCCAGTATGGTATGTGGTTACCAGGGATCGAACCTGAGTCCTTGCGCTTGCAAGACAGGTGCCAGAACCACTGAGCTAAATCCCCAGCCCAGATTATATGTTTTTAGAATATGCTATTTTATGGTAACCAGTGATCTAATTGTTCCTACTGGCTTCTGTAACGACTGGCCTCTATACTTTAACAATAAAATGACCTAATTGCTCCTACATAAAAACCAACTGGTAACACATGTAAGGGTAGTGCATTTTCTCTTTAACTACTGTGCCCCAGAGTTAACCCATTTGCCTTCTTCCACATGGAAAGATGGCCCTCAGCTGAGTAATAAAGCTCTTGGCTACACTTTAAGATCACATCATGTCCTGAAAGATTGTCTCGGTGGGACTTGGTCCCAACAGCACCAAATAAATATTTTTCCCTACAGTTCTTACCTCTTTTCAGATTTTCTGAGCTATTTCATGTGCAAGGCCCACAATTCATAGTTTCTTTTATAGTCTTCCAAACAGATTCAATTACAAGTATCGTTGCCCAAAATAGTTTGCTTTTGGTGACATAAAGCTTTGGTTATTAAAAATTCACTGGTGTCAATATGGAGAGATTCAACTTCAAAAGCCACAAAAACTCTTCAAAAAATTAAATAATTGTCTGTTATAGGTTACACCAAGAAAATTTTGAGATATTTGCAACTTTTAAACTTTTCTCAGGGAAAGTTTGCTTTAAAATATTTACTTGTATTTATCAAATATTGTATATTTACATGCAACACAAATGTGATTATTAAAAATTAAACAAATAAAAGCTCTAATTTATCATTAAGTTAAAAAACTGAAGACATTTGTTAAATATTAATGTATATATTTTGTTTATAATTCATAAATAATAAATTTAAATTCCACACATATTTCATATTTCATTGATAAATGTTTTACAGATTACTGATATATAACTGATATAAGGCTGTATATACAGGGCCAGGGATCAAACTCAGTGGTTCTAGCATCTGCCTTGAAAGTACAAGGTCCCAAGTTTGATCCCCAGTACCAGATACCACAATGCCAGGTGTGGTGACTCATGTCTACAATCTCAGCAGTTGGAAGGCAGAGGCAGGAGGATTGCTGTGAGTTTGAGGCTAGCCTGGGCTACAAAGTCAGTTCAGGGCAGCCTAAACTACAATGTAAAACCTTGTCTCAAAAAAAAATTATATATCTAAAAGTAGAGTTTTTGTTTTTTTGTTTTTTGGGGGTTTTTTTATGTTTTTTGAGACAGGGTCTCACTTTGTGGTTCAGCCTGGCCCTGAGCTCAGCCTCAAACTCATATCACAGCAATCTTCCTGCCTCTGCCTCCCGAGTGCTGGGATTACAGGCGTGAGCCACCACGCCCAGCACTGTGGTATGTGGTATTGGTTGCTGCTGGGCATGAGTCTCCACACCCAGTATGGTATGTGGTTACCGGGGATCGAACCCGATCCTTGCGCTTGCAAGACAGGCGCCAGAACCACTGAGCTAACTCCCCAGCCCCTAAAAGTAGAGTTTTATCAATCTACAGGTCAATTTCTGCAAATAAGCTTAAAATGTCTAAAATGACTAAGGATTATATGAAGTTACTGACATCAGTGCAATGTATTTCAGATTCTAATAAGAGCTTTTAGACTTTTTAAAATATTTTGATATACTTAACACCTCTAAGGGCTTTTCTGTTGACAGATTTACTTCGGCTGCCAAATACTAATAGTTTGAAAAGACAGTAAAAGGCTTGCTTGCCTCTCTATAGTAAGTAAAGTGTCATTATTTTAGTATCTACTCTTTGTTTAAATAACTTAAAATTAGTTTTTATTTTTAAATGTCCAGTTTTACTAAAACTTCTTACAAGGTTCAAAAGCAATGATTTTGGATGTTTCCAACCTTAAATATTTTATACATGTGTGTTGTTTTTAAAATATACAGTGGTTATAACAATATATGATAGTTTCAGACACAAACAGGGTTTAATAACAATTTTAAGACAGTCGTGATCAAGTGGCATTTTTTGAGACAGGGTCTCACTTTGTAGTTCAGGCTGGCCCTGAGCTCAGCCTCAGACTAACATCACAGCAATCCTCCTGCTTCTGCCTCTCGAGTGCTGGGATTACAGACATGAGCCACCACACCCGGCACTGTGGTATATGGTGCTGTGGTGAGTCTCTACACCCAGTATTGTATGTGGTTACCAGGGGATCGAACCCAGGCCCTTGCACTTGCAAGACAGGTGCCAGAACCACTGAGCTAATTCCCCAGCCCCAAGTGGCATAATTATATAATATAAAAGTTACATTTCTGTTATTCATTGTTCATACATGTTAACATAAAGCCTTTAAATGTTTCTAGAGACAGTTGAAAAAATATCATCTGAAAATTATAATGTGCAAAACTAATGACAAAATCTGTTTAAAGAATAAGCTTAGTGGTATGTGGTGCTGATTGCTGCTGAGCGTGAGTCTCCATGCCCAGTAATGTATGTGGTTTTCAAGGATCAAATCTAGGTCCTTGTGCTTGCAAGACAAGCACAGGAACTACTGAGCTATATCCCCAGCCCAGGCAAAGCTATTTTAAAAGGTTACAGATTCATCAAAATAATGATGTTCTCTACTGCCTTGTTTTAATTACATGTTGAAATAAATAAGTCTTTACAAGTTCCTTTTTCTTAAATAGTATGCAGGGAAGTTCCTACTTTGTCTACAAGTCAATTTATGAAAACTTTATTTTCTGTTTACACAGAGGGAAAATAAAACTGAAATTTAGCTGCCCACTTTTATTCAGCTACCTCGCAGATAAGCTCAAATGATAATTCAACACTAACCCCAAACTTCAGAGAATTGAAAGAGTAGACACTGCTCTCTTTAGTAGATTCAACTATTTGGCTTTCTGAAAACGTTGATTTTTTTTCTCTTAAATAATCTTAGAACATGTCCTCTCATTTTGCTACACCGAAAGCCAAAAGAAATTCTCATGGGAAAATTAAGTGTGAAAATCATATTCTGTTGTATTATCCAATTTTTTTCTGGTTGCGTGCAACAAAGACAGTTTGCTAAATAAATGATACTGCAGGAAATCCTGATCTGACAGACAAGACATATCCAAATGTTTCTAACCAAAGAAAATTATAGAACAGTATTTATGGATAGCTGACATGAAACTGTACAATTTACAGGCCAAATACATATCCTAAAGGCTAAGTTAATGCACTACTAATTCTTAAAGTATCATGTGTAGGGCCAGGGATTTAGCTTTAGTGGTGCCACACCTATCTTGGAAGCATAAAGACCCAAGTTCAACCCCCAGTACTGCAAAAAAATAAATAAATAAAAATAAAATAACAATAAAAATATCACATATAATACAAATTCCACTGAAGTATTTATGACAGCATTTCTGGTGGAAGTAGTCATATATACAAAACAACCTAGTTTCTCTGCTGTTAATTACAGAATTTAAAGAAATTTCAGAGAGCACTAAGAAAGATCTTTATCCATTCATGATTCGAAAATGATTTGTGGGATTTAAAATGTTTTCTTGCAGGCCAGGGATTTAGCTCAGTGGCACCAAGCCTACCTTGTAAGCTCAAGTGCCAGAGTTTGATCCCCAATACTGCAAAAAAAAAAAAAAAGTATCGTCACTAAATTAAAAATCTGAAAATAAATTTTAGCAGCAATCTACATTGAGGGAAATATTTTGATGCAATCTGTGGGAAGAGATTATAAATGAAAGAATTTGAAATTGAGTATGCTTAAAAAATTCCTAGAAGTACAATTTTCATGTCAATATACAACCTATATTTGCTAACAATATTTCCCTAACAATTAGCAACTTTATAGAGCTATATTTCATGTAAAAACTACTATTGACTTTTAGGGGAAATGATTGTATCTGGCAGACACTGAAATAATGCCTGTTGTGAAAATTCACACAAATTATTTCATAAATACCCAAAATAGGTAAATGAAGTTGTTTGTCAAAACAGAGGAACATTTTTAAAAAATAGCCTGAATCTGCAATTTATAAATTAAAAGTTTTCTCCCAGTCAAGGTAGGCGTTGAAAGTTAAGCAGGCCTAAGAATTGCATTATCCTTATAAAACATTCTACTGATTTCCTGACAGAGCTAACCTAACATTCAGTGATAAACCTAACAATATGCACAGCAATAATACAAACTCCAACACAAATACTTCCTTACAACCTTTAAGTTAACATAAAAAAGCCTGAACCTAACCAACACCTAATAACAGCACTAACCTTTAAGTTCATCCTGACCTAATTCTGACTCCTGACTGTGCCCTTTACCACCAGCATTCCACAGTAGTTCTAGCCCTCACCTTCCCACCAACCCAGACTGAGGCCTCACAAGTCCCAGGCCTCAACTTCCCTCTAAGTTTACTCCATTGTCACAAACTCCAGGCCTCACATTCCTGCAAAGCCAGTTCTAGGCCTCACCAGTCTCAAGCCTCACCTTCCAGCCAAGCATGCCCCAGCATCACAAACTGAAGGCCTCACCAATCAAACCTCACTTTCCCTCCAAGCCCTCACCAGGCATCCACAGTCCCAGGCCTCACCTTCCTGCCAAACTTTCCCCAGCCTCACAAACCCCAGGCCTCACAACCCCTCAAGCCTTCCATAGACCCCACCAATCCTTGACCTCTCCTCCTGATCAAGTCCACCCAAACCTTACAAAAGCCAGGCCTCACTTCTCACTAAAGCTACCATAGACCTCACCAGTGACAGGCCTCACCTTCCAGTCAAGCCCACTATAGGGCTCACCAGTGCCAGCTTCTCCTTTCCACCAAACTCACCTCAACATCTCAAATTCCAGGCCTAATTTTCCCACCAAACCAGCACTAGGCCCCACCATTTTCCAGGTCTTACTGTCCTGCCAAACCCACCACAGACCTCACCAATGCCAGGTCTCACCTTATGGTCAAGCTCGCCATATGCCTCACCAGTGCCAGGTCTCTTCTTCCTGCCAAGCCTGCCCCAGCATCTCTAATGCCAGGCCTCATTTTCTTACCAAGCCAACATGAGGCCTCAACATTCCCAAGCCTCATCTTCCTGCCAAATCCAAAGTAGACATCTCTACTCTCAGGCCTCGCCTTCCCACCAAGCCCACCCTACTCCCTACTCTAACTTTCCCACCAAACCAGCACTACCCCTTACCAATCCCAGGCCTCAGCTAATATCTCACTTTTCCCATGTCTCTCATTCCTACAAAGCCTGCTTTAGGCCTGTCCTTCCCACCAAGACCACCTCCCAACCCTGACAAATGCCAGGCCTCACAGTCTCCTCAAGACTCCTTAGGCCTCTCCTTCCCAAAAGCCTGCCCAATCCTGACTAATCCCAGGCCTCTCTTTCCTGCCAAGGCTACTCTACTCCTCACCAGACCCATGGCTCTCCTTTCTGACAAGCCCACCATAGCCACACAATCCGCAGGCCTCCCTTTCCTGCCATATTGGCCATAGACCTCACAACTCTCAGGCCTCACCTTCCTATGAGGCCCACAATATGCTTCACGAATGACACACCCTCCTGCCAAGGCCAACCCAGGCCTCACTGGTCCCAGGCCTCACATTACTGTCAAGCCCAACACAACCTCACAAACCACAGGCCTCAACTTGCTGCCAAGCCTGAAACATTCTCACAAACTCTAGGCCTTATCTTCCTGCCAAGCCAGCACTACGCCACACCAGTCCCTGGACTCTCCTTCCCACCAAGCCTGCCACAGTTGGACAAATCCTAGGCCTCTCCTTCCTGCCAAGCCTATAACAGCCTCACAAACCACAGGCCTCACATTCATGCCAAACTCTCCATAAACCTCACCATCCCAAGCCTTACCTTCCTGTGAAGCCCATCATAGGCCTCATGGGTCCCAGTTCTCACCTTCCCACCAAGCCTTCCAGAAGCCACACCTATATCAGGCCTCTCCTGGCTGACAAGCCCACTACAAATCCCAGGCTTCACCTTCACGCCAAACACACCACAGACTTCACCAGTTCCAGTTCTCACTTTCTTGTGAGACCCGCTATATGCATCACAAATCACAGGCCTCACCCTCCTGCCAAGCAGCCCCACCAGGCCTGACCAGTCCCAGGCCTCACATTACTGCCAAGCCTGCTCCACACCTCACAAGTGCAGGCCTCTTCTTCCTAATAAGCTGGCCCCATCCTGCCAAATCCTAAGCTTCACCTTCCTGCCAAACCCACACTAGCCTCACAACCCCAGGCCTAAAATTCCTACCAAACTCACCACAGACCTCAACAGTCCTGGGCCTCATGTTCATGTGAAGCCTGCCACAGGCCTCACTAATACCAGGCCTCACCTTGCTGCCAAACTCACCATAGACCTTACCAGTCTCAGGCCTCACCTTCCTCTGAACCCCACCATCTGCCTCAGGAATCACAGGCCACACTGTCCCACCAAAACCACCCCAGGCCTTACCAATCCCAAGCCTCACATTACCGCCAAGCCTGCCCCAGGCCACAAAAGTCCAGGCCTCTCCTTCATGCCGAGACCACCACAGCCTCACCAAACACAGGCCTCATGTTCCTGCCAAACTTGCCACAGATATCACCAGTCCCAGGCTGCACCTTCCTACTAAGCCTGCCCCAGCCTCACAATCCTCAGGCCTCACCTTCTTGCCCAGGCTGCTCCAGGTCTCAGGAGATCTAAGCCTCACATTCCAGTCAAGCCCACCCTATGCCTCACAGTCTCAGGCCTCTCCCTCCCAACTAGCCCACCTCAACCTCACAAAGCACAGACCTCACCTTCATGCCAAGCCCACAACAGATTTTACCAGTCTCAGGCCTCAGGTTACTGCCAAGCAAATCTAGCCTCACAAATCTGTCTTCACCTTTCTGTGAAAAACACCACAGAACCCACCAGTCACAGGCCTCCTTCCCGCCAAGTTTCTCCTAGGCCTCACCAGTCTCAGACCTCACTTTGCTCCCAAGACTGCCCAAATCTCACCAATCCCAGGTGTCAATGCTTGCCCGAGGCATCAGAAATTGAAGGCCTGGTGTTTGAGGATGGGGCAAGCTTGGCAGGAAGATGAAGCCTGGGCCTTATGAGGCCTGGGGTGGGTTTGGCAGGAAGGTGAGGCCTGGTGTTTGTGAGGTCTGGTGTGGACTTGGCAGGAGGTGAGGGCTGGCATTGGTGAGGCCTGTGGTGGGCTTGGTAGGAAGGTGAGGCCTCAGGTTAATGAAGCCCATGTACTCACCCTCATCCTGCCCAGAACAGAAGGCCGAGTTCAAGGCAGGAGTTTCCTCACCTGCTAAAAAGAGAGATGAAGCAGTGCTCTCTGTTCCTCTAGAAGTGCTCCTCTAGAAGGCTCTCTTCTTGGCATAAAAAAAAAGGCTGACTGAAGTGCTTGTCAGGACTCAGAAAAAGTCCACAGAAGTGGGTACACAGCAAGTAAGGTCATGAGAGGAGGTGGAGCCAGCCTACAGTGGGTTGGGCGTGGCTCGGCTCTTGGCGCCCTGGCTGAGTCATGGGGGGATGGAGCCTGCGTTCAGGAAGAGAAGCAGCTTAATCCAGGAACACCAGGACTAGACACAACCAGAGAGGTCACAGGAAGGGTGGAGCCTGGTGATAAATTTGGAAGAGACAAGGCCAGGACACCTCAGCTATTGGCGTTTGGGACAGGGTCACAGCAGAGAGCGGGCCTGCGTTCAGGAGGAGGGCTGTAGCCCAGGAGCGCTAAGATTGGCCACAGCTGGGTGGGTTTCAGGAAGGGGCAGAGATTGTTTGGGGGCGAGGTATGTCCAAGGTCCATCAGCTGTGGGATTCCCATGGCTTTGTCATGGGATGGGTGGGTCCAGTCACACGAGAGGGCAGGCCTGAGCTCAGAAGCAGTATGATTGGGTACAATATCGTGGGTTAACACACAGTCAGAATCTGGTTGGGGAAGGCAGGGCCAAGGCACCTCAGCTGGTGGGTGAACTTCGTAATGAGAGGGGTGGGGCCTAGATTCTGGAGGTGGGGTGTGAGTGGGATGCTTCAGAGTTGGGTTTCATCTCTTAGGTGAGGGTGCCCTGGGGCCAATCATAGTAGTGGCAATCTGGACACCAGCACTTTTAGCCTTTTTCTCCCACTATATAGAGCGTCCAAAGGAATCCAGCTCACCAGGAGTTGTTAACAACAGCTGCAGACTCCATAGCATTGCCTGCCAGAGGTCATAGAATCTTATATGTGGTAACCAAACCCGGAAGCTGTGGTATGCACCCAGAACTACAATACCAAGAATTTGTGGCCTGACAGCCCACACTCAGACTACTGTACCCAGAAGGCTGCATGCACCAATCATAGAACTATACTACCTACAATCCTTGGTGGTGACTCCACAGACTACATTGCTCCTAAGATTTTGCCTGTCCCACCATAGGCAGTAGCCTTAGTTCCCCTCCACATCCTGCCAAGCCCACCACAGCCTCACAAACCACAGTTCTCACATTCCTGACGAACTCTCCACAGACCTCACCAGCCCAGGCCTCACCTTCCTATGAGGCCCACCATAGGCCTCACAAGTCCCAGGCTTGACCTTCTCCACAAGCCTTCCATAGGTCATATCAATATCAGACCTCTCCTTCCCCACAAGCCCACCTCAGCCTGACAAATTCCAGGCCTCACCTTCCCGCTAAACTCTTCAGAGACCTTACCATCCCAGGTCTCACCTTCCTGAGAAGCTCACCATATGCCTCACACATCACAGGCCTCACCCTCCCGCCAAGGCCGCCCCAGGCCTAACAATACTGCCATGCCTGTCCCAGGCCTCACAAGTCCAATCCTATCCTTTCTACCAAACCCACCACAGCCTCACAAAACCTCATGCCTCCCTTTCCTGACAAGCTCATTACAGGCCTTACCTTCCTGTCAGGTTCACTATAAGCCGCACAATCTCAGGCCTCTCTTTCCCAGCTGGGTAACCCCAGCCTCATAAGCTCCAGGCATCACTTTCCTGACAAACCAGCACTAGGCCTCATCCTTCCCAGGCCTAACCTTCCTGCCAAACTCACCACTGACCTCACCAGTCCCAGACCTCACCTTCCTGTGAGGCCCAACACAAGCCTGATACCTTGCTGTCCCACCAATGCGTCCCAGGCCTCACAAGCCCAGGCCTCTCCTTCCCATGAAACACACCACTGACCTTACCAGTTCCAGACCTTACCTTCCCACCAAGTCTCTGTAGGCCTCACCATTCCCAGACCTCACCTTGCTGCCAAACCTGACCCAGCCTTACCAATTCCAGGTGCCAAAGCCTGCCCAACGCACCCCTTATGCTGAGCAGCATAGGATGTAGGCCACAACAGCAGCATGAGATACAGCAAATAAGGAGAGGTCTGGATGTGTGTAGTGGGGCCAGCATGGATAGGAAGTTAAGGCCTGGTGATTAAGCATGGGGCAAGCTTGGTAGAAAGGTGGGACCTGGGACTCATGAGGCCTGGGTGGGCTTGGTAGGAAGGTGAGGTCTGGCATTTGTGATCCTAGGGCCGGCATGGCCAGTGAGGCCTGGGACTGGTCAAGCCTGGGGCAGGCTTAGCAGTAAGGTGAGGCTTCAGGTTTCTGAGGCTCACACATGCTCACCCTCAACCTCTCTATACTTTTTTTTTTTTTTTAAGGTTTTTTTGAGACAGGGTCTCGCTTTGTGGTTCAGGCTGGCCCTGAGCTCAGCCTCCAACTCACGTCACAGCAATCCTCCTGCCTCTGCCTCCCGAGTGCTGAGATTACAGGCATGAGCCACCATGTCCGGCATTGTGGTATGTAGTATGTGGTTCTGATTGTTGCTGAGCGTGAGTCTCCACGCCCAGTATTGTTATGTGGTGACCGGGGATTGAACCCGGGTCCTTACGCTTGTAAGATAGGCGCCGGAATCACTGAGCTATATCCCTGGCCCGATCCTCAACCTCTCTAAAGAGAAAGGCTGAGTTCGAGGTAGGAGGCCCCTCACCTGCTGAGAAGAGAATGAAGCAGAGCTCTGTGGTGACCCCTCTAGAAGGCTCTCTCCTTGGTGTAAAGCATGGCTGACTGAATGCTTTGGTCAGGATGCAGGAAGAGTCTATAAAAGAAGTTGCGCAGCAGGGAGGGTCCTGGGAGGAGGCGGAGCCAATGGGGGTGGAGCCTGGCTATTAAAATTGGGAGGGGCAGGCCCAGGGCACCTCTGCTATTGGTATTCTGGGCCTGGGCTGAGAAGGAGGAGGGCAGAGCCCAGGAGTGCTAAGATTGGTACAACGTGGTGTGTTAAGGCGTGGGATCAGAATTTGGTTGGAGGAGGTGGGGCCAGGGCACCTCAGCAGCACATGTCCAAGTGCTAGGTAATGAGGGGCGGGGCCTAGATTCTGGATGAGGAGGGATGTAGCGGGGACTTCAGAACTGGGTGCCGCAGAATGGATCAGAGGAGGAACCTGGGACCAGTCACAGTTGTGGCTGTCTGGATGCCTGTGGCAACACCCAATGTCTGGTCTTCTCAGCCCTTTTCTCCCACTGGATAAAGAGTTCTCAGGAGTCCAGCTGACCAGGGTAACTGACAGGAGGAGGTCAGTAACAACAGCTGCTAACTCTACACCATTAGGTGCCAGCGATCACAGATTGTTCCCATGCTAACCCACCCCAGAAGATTTGGTATACAGTCCGAACTACAGTACCCAGAATTCTTGGCCTGACAATCCAATCCACACTGGAGACTACAGCACCCAGAGGACCTCATGCCCAAATCATGCAAGGACAATACCTAGATCAGCCACGCAGACTACATTACTGGGAGGATTGTGACTGTCTTACCAGAGGCAGAAGCCTTAGCTCTCCTACAATACCCCCCATTATTGTACTCATAATCCTCCTTATGACGCTGGCCCCCGTCATTGTAGTACCGAGAAACTACGTGCTCCAACTGAAGAACTACAGAGCCCAGAATCCGTGGCCACACAGCCTACAGTTGAGACTACAATACCCAGAATACTGAGTGCTGCCACTGCAGAACTACAGTTACCAGAATTCGTGGCCAGACAGCTCACATTTGGAATACAGTACCCAGAAACTGAATGCAGCCACTGCAAAACTACAGTACCCACAATTCCCGGCCTGACAGCACACACTCGGGACTACAGTACCCAGAAGACTGCGTGCCCAAATCATACAACTACAATACCTAGAATCCTTGGTGGTGACCCCACAGAGTACATTACTGGGAATGGTATGTGTGTCCCATCAGAGGCAAAAGCCTTAGCTCCCCTACAGTATCCCCATTACAGTGCCCATAATCCTCCGTGTGATGATCCCCCGATGGTAGTACCCAGAAACTGAGTGTCTCAACCACAGGACTACAGTACCCAGAAACTTCAGCGTGTCATCTCCCCCGTCATGGTAAAGTTACCTCCTTCAACACTACTTCCACCCTGACTGCAGTACCAGGAAGGTTGGTTCCCTGTGCCTCGCACGACCACAAGATCAAGATACCGGTTGTAGTCGGTGGTTTGCTAGGGAATAGATTTAATACAGGACACACATTATATACAGGATTATTTTATAATATTCAGTCAAAAAAGTCAAGTGCAGAAGAGTGCAAGTCCGAATCCTAATGACCAAGGGATTAGAGCCCATAGTGAGATCCTGCACAAATCGAGCCAAAGGGCTAGAGACCAAAAAAATGTCCTCCATGACTATTTATCCAAGATCTGCACTGGGAAGCCCCAAAGCTGGATTTTAGGAAGTCTGGGCCAGTGGGTTAAAAGGTCCTGTGCTAGAAGGCTAAGTGATCTACACTGGAACCAGGAAGCAACGCTACAGGTGAAATACAGAGCTCTCACAAAGGGAGCAGCCATCTCCAGTGGCAGCGAGGACCCAATCTCCTTCTCCAAGAACAGCCAAGTTCTATTAGGAAAATCAGCTTCCACAAGCTTCTCTAGGAAAATCAACAACATGCATCTTCCCCTCCTGTTCTCTTTGTGCCACTGACTACAACCTTCAGGTGGGTCTTCCACACCCAGAACTACATTGACTCAGTTCAGCTGGGCTTTCCACTTAACTAAGCATTAGTTAATCCACAGTACCTGAAAGCTTCTGCATGCATACACCTGTACTACAGTAGCCTCAGTTATCACTGTGCCCACCTTCTTGGCTGCCAGAGAATTCCACTTCTGGGCCTGCAGTACACAGAAGCGACCCCATCCACACAGAACTCAGAATCCTATGACTTCTCTGCAAGGACTAGGTAAAATTCCCAAAGACTCTGCTACCCCATATACTAAGTGTAACCACCACTGTAATGCCCACAAGCCTCAGCATGACTGTCCTGAGATATATGGTACTCAGAACTTTCCATAGCCCACAAGATTTCAGTACATAGAATCGTCAGTGTACCACCTTAAACAGGAAGGTACCCTGAATTTTCAGTAGGTTCCTTCATGAGATAAAGTATCCAGATTCCTGGGACACACCCCAGGACTATGTTATGAAAAATCCTTGGTGTATTTTCACACACACACACACACACACACACATACACACACACACACCAATAGAAAACAAAATTTTGAATCCTCAGTGTGACACAACCACCACACATACACATACAGTATCCAGAATCCTTGGTATGGCCCATTACCACAGTTAACAGGATCTTCAGCCACTCTCTACAAATTCATTGCCCAGGACAATGATAAGTCCTCAGTGAAAAAACTGTGATCCCTTGGTCCAGGGGGCATGCTGTCTCTTTATAGACCTTGGTTCCTATATTTTGGGAAACACTATAGATACGTTAAAAACATTTGCCACTCTTGTACTGCAGATAAAACCCGCCCCCCATTTCTTTGGACTTTAGTCTATTTTGCTATGCAAAACTTGATTTTCAGTCTGGTATGGTGGTACATGCCTATAATCTCAATACTTGGGAGGCTAAGGCAGGAGATTCACTGTGAGTTAGAATCCTGTGTGGGCTACATAACTGAGTTCAAAATCTCTATGCCCTACATAGTGAGATCCTATCTAAAAAAAAAAAAAATAGCTTTATGTGTTTATGATTCTTTAAGTCACAGGAACACATTTCCCTCAATGCTATTTTTCTATAGATTTTTATTTTTCATTTCTAAGTCTCTCAGTGCTTTGATTTTTGGTGGTATATGAAGTCAGTATGACTCCAGTTTTAACTTTTTCCTAGTTTCTATCAATTTCCAAAGTCAATTTCCTTTGAAAGCAATCTGTACTCCCTGACTTGTGCTTTTTTTTTTTTAGTGACTTAGAGTTCAGTGAAGTATGTAATACAGTCAATTTCTATGTTTTTTATGAAACAGTTTTGCTGTGTAGTTCAATCTCTCCTTGAACACACTGTGTAGCCCAGGCTGGCCTTGAAATCACAGCAATCCTCCTTCCTCCATCTCTCAAATGCTACCACAGACATGTCCCACCATGCCCAACTCTAGATTTTTTTAGTGTTAGTTTATCTAATGGTACACCTCCACCATCATAATCTTTTCTTTATGGAGGGCTTATAATGTATTTTACAGCTAGATGGACCACACTGACTTTATATTTCAGGGTTTTACTGGCTACATTTACCATGTGATTTTTCTTTATAAACTGTTATAGTTTCAATATCCATATCACAACTCATATCGAAATTTAATTTCCTTTATGAAATATTAAATACTTGGTAGAGTAGGAGTCTTTAAGAGGTGGTTAGGTCATGAATGGAGCAATTTAGCAATAACTTAATGATTTACTGAGTCATCTGTAAAGTGGAAGTCTTAGGAAAGCCAGTTTGGCCCAGTGTTTGTATGCAACTCTGCCTTGGGACTCTACAGAGTAACTCTACCAGGAAGATGGTGGTCCCCTCATCCAATGGAGGCCCTTGACCTTGGCCCTCCAGAACCCCAGGCTGGAGGTTATTCACTATAAATTACCCAGCATGAAGTACACAGTTATAGTTACAGAAAATAGTTTAAGTCATGGAGCACATAAACATACTCTTTATCTCCAGAAAATAATTAAATCTATTGACTTATTGGAATCAATTTTTTTTTTTTTTTAGGTTTTTTAAGACAGGGTCTCACTCTGTGGTTCAGGCTGACCCTGAGCTCAGCCTCCAACTCACATCACAGCAATCCTCCTGCCTCTGCCTCCCGAGTGCTGGGATTACAGGTGTGAGCCACCACACCTGGCACTGTGGTATGTGGTACTGGTTGCTGCTGGGGTGAATCTCCACACCTAGTATGGTATGTGGTTACCGGGGATCAAAGCTGGGTCCTTGCGCTTGCAAGACAGGCGCTGGAACCACTGAGCTAACTTTTCGGCCCTGGAATCACATTTAAATCATAGTTTCATAATAAAATTTAAATAATTTTATTTTTCATATGTAAGACTATTTAATGTCATCTGATTGACTGTATATGTTAGGAATGTTTATGTAATGCCCATAAGCCTCAGCATGACTGAAGAAGAAAGTACCTTAAGAGGATTTTAAATGCCAGCTCTACCAAAATTGGAAAATGCAGTCACATGATTGTCAAATCTCTGGGTACAGTTACCAAGAATATCATCACCTAGGGACAGGGATTTAGCTCAGTGGTTCGGCACTTGTTTTGCAAGTGCCCACAAGACTTAGCATGTGGGCTACTTGTTTTGCAAGCACAAGGTCTCTGGTTCAATCCCTGGTAACCACATACAGCAATGACAGGAGTAATGAATCACATGCACCATCAATCAGTACTGTATACCATAATGCCGGGTGTGCTAGCTCATGCCTGTAATTTTGGGAGGCAGAGGCAGGAGTTCAAAGCTGAGTTCAGGACCAGCTTTTGAAATACAAAGCAAGACCATATCTCAAAATATGTATATGTATGATCACCTAGATGTTCTCAAAGACCTGGAATTATACATATACAAAATGAAGTTTATAAGCACTTTTTTTAACATTGTGCCTTGACTATAACATCACCTACAGAGACATTCCAGGCATAACTGCTTAATGAATGTTTTATACCTTATTCTGCATGACACAGTTGGTGACAAATCACAGAAAAATTTGTAACTAGATCAATTATTATTTTCTAACCCAGTCTCCCAATGAAACCTGTATTAGAGATTCAGCCAGAATAACTGAGAATAGAGCAAACATCTGGCCATATTTTTAGCAAACAGTAATGGAAACACTTGATACTACTACAACTGGATTACATCATAATGTTTTAAGCTCTTGGGCAGCTTGTGAATCAGCATGAATTTTTCTCCTTTCTACCCCCTGGTTCTCCAGCTTTTGGCAAGGTCAACACTCATACCACCTCCTTTGGGAAGCCCTCTATCCTTACACAATATAATTTGTATCCTATTTCTGTGACATTTTCTATCCTGCTAAGATGATCTATTTCATTCAAAACACCTATCTAATTTCAAAATAGACTTTTGGACAGAGTGGGACTTTTTTTCACACAGAAAGATAGGGTCCATGAAGTTAGGGAAGGATGTGAGGTTTAAAAGCACTGTACTATAAATATACTTCCTTTTTATGCCTACCACCTGCTAAGGGTATCCAGAGATACACCTTAAGACCAAAGCAGTCTGATGTGGAATGGATTCCAGTACTAGAAGTCCCCTAATAACAGTATTTCTAGGCTGAACTCTGAGAGACTCGTATTGGCCATGATCTCTAGATAACTAGAGGAGATACAGTTGCCACTTACATGTCTCCTGAGAACTTTTCTAAGAATTACTATATTGGGAACACAGGCCAGACCAGCCTGGGATGTCCATAGAGTGGAAATGAGTGTCTGAGGTCCCTCTAGCCACATTCTCTTATCCTCCGGAGGAATGAAGGTTGAATGCTAAGATTACAGGCATGTACCACTATGCTGGCATGAGTCAATCTTTTTTGCATTGTCTGTTCTAATCCAGTTTGACTTGAGTACTTATAAAAGGGATACCAGTGGTGAACATGTCAAAGGCCGTGTGATGATACGGCTAGGAGTCAACTGTCAAGTCCAAAGGGAAGGACTCAGGACAAGCTTTACCAGAAGTTCTATCTTGGATTTGAACCCCTTAGACTTTTAGGAAAAAAAATTTTTTTTTTGAGACAGGATCTCACTTTGTAGTTCAGACTGGCCCTGAACTCACTGTTTAGCCCAGGCCAGCCTTAAACTCACAGCAATCCTCCTGACTCTGCCTCCCGAGTGCTGGGATTACAAGCGTGAGCCACCACATCCAGCACTGTGGTATGTGGTTATCAGAGATCAAATTTGGGACCTTGTACTTGCCAGGCAGATGCCAGAACCAGTGAGTTAAATCCCCGGCCCTAAGAAAATACATTTTAAAAACCAAGTCTTTAATGTTTTTGTTAAATTAGGAAAATAACACACTATACTTTGTAGGACTATGTTTTATTATTTCTTCTAAGGTTTTACAATGTAAATCTTTAGCACAATATACTTGGGATAGTATTTAACTAATAAAATATAAAAAAATTTCAATGTATGGGCCGGGAGTTAGCTCAGTGGTTCCGGCGCCTGTCCTGCAAGCGCAAGGGCCTGGGTTCGATTCCCCGGTAACCACATACAATACTGGGTGTGGAGACTCAACCCAGCAGCAACCAGTGCCACATATCACAGTGCCGGGCATGGTGGCTCATGCCTGTAATCCCAGCACTCGGGAGGCAGAGGCAGGAGGATTGCTGTGATGTGAGTTTGAGGCTGAGCTCGGAGCCAGCCTGAACCACAAAGTGAGACCCTGTCTCAAAAAAACCTAAAAAAAAAAAAATTTCAATGTAATTTTTCTAATTAGTACCTATAACTATACTCCTATTTTATAAATCTTCTCAAACCATAACCCAAAACATAACTCTAACCTAAATTTCCAACTTACTCACCCTCATCCCTAATCTTATTCTCAAACTTTAAGCTTCAAACCCTGATCCTCTTTAGAAAAGTGAATATATCAATCATGTTGGCTTCAAAAAACTAAATTTTCTACTGTATGACCAATCCTATTTAGATATTAAAAAAGACAAGCCACATAGTGGATAACTGCTCTATAAAACACATATCTAAGAACAAATTTGTATTTGAGATACACAAATAATTCTTAAGGTCAACAAGTAATAATCCAACCAAAAATAGGTAAATGTCTGAAAAGAAACCAGACCAAAGAAGACATAATGTTGACAGATAGTTCAGGGTACAATAAAAGAAAACAGTGTTTCTAGACAGAAATCAAGAATCTCATTCATGATAGCTTCAGATAAGTCATACACCTGGGAACTGGCATACCAAAGGAACAATCCTCTATGGGAAAAAGTCTGGTGGAGCATTTTATTTTTTAATTGACTTTATTGGTACA
>PVIR01019045.1:0-32683 GCA_004026965.1 Petromus typicus | reverse complement strand
AAAAAAAAAAAAAGAACATTTTTGTTTCACTGTTTTTCTATTTTCCACCTCCCTGATTTCCATTTTGATGTTTGCTATTTTCTTTCTTTTGCTTACTTTGGGTTCACTTTCCTCTAATATATTTTTATTTTATATATGCAATAATCTGTATATTATACAGTTCTGTGTAAACAGTAAATTACCTTTTAAAGAAATGTTAATAAGAATGATAAAAATGTAAACATTTCTGGTGCAGTTTATCCCTCTGGGTAGAGCCAATCTTCCATTTCATATCATTTCCCTCTATCTGAACAACATTTTTTAAAACTTCTTGCTATATGGATATGCTGATAATGAATTGTTTCAACTCTTGGGTATCTGAAAATGTCTTTGTTTTGCTTAAGATATTTAAAGATTTTTGTTGAGTATCATCAACCTTCTGCATATGCAATTTTCATATCTATTTTCAACCAACTAAAAATTGGAAATATTGGTGGAAGAATAATGACTAATTGTGTTAATCTGAATAAGAGAAGCTCAACTAAAATGGCTCAGCAGTTCTAGAGTGCGGAAGACCCCAGGGCAGCTGTCCCCTGATGGTATAAAGGAGAAATGAAGGACATAACTGCTTCTTTTCTTCAAAGAAGCTCCAGCATTTGCCTTCATCTTGCACTTCATCTCTTGGCTTCAAACACAGACTCTAGCTTCCAGCGTGGATCCTTCAGCTTTCTCTCTCAGACTCCAGCCTTCCAGCACAGATCCATCAGCTGCCCAACAGCACAGGACACTGCCGTGAGCTCCAGACCTTCAATTGAATCCTACAGTCCCCAGTGGGCCAAAAGACCCTCTTCACTTTTCCACATCCAACTCTGTGGGTGGCCACTGTATGCTACTCCTGGAAATTCTCATTTATTTGGATATTTTGTATTATAGCTGTTTCTTTAGTAAACACTGGCTGATACATAGGAGTAAGTGCATCTGTACTGAACATGGACTGATAGGTTTTGCCTCATCATTATTCCCCCAACAACACTTTGGTCAATGTGTTTGCTTTCCTGGCTTCCCAATGACTCCATTCATTTTGTTGTGTTCTATACTGCTTTGCATGTTTGGTGATTTTTTATTGTATACCAGGCAACTTTTAGTTTGTTGCTGACTCTTTTTGTATTTTTATAAGTATTTTATCATTTGTTCTGGAACCCAAGTTGCACTATTTGTCAAAAAAAAAAAAAGTCAGTCATTTTGAACTCTGCTTTTAAGGTTTGCTAGGAACGGAACAGTAAAGTGCTCAATTTATAGATAGCACTACTGAGGACAAGTGTTCACTCTTTTCTTTTTATATTGAGAACTGAAGCCAGAAACTTTGACCCAGGCTACGTTCCTACCCCTTTTGAGTCAGTCTCACTAAGTTGCCCAGGTTGAACTTGAACTTGCTGTTCTGCTTCAGCTTCACAAAATGCTGAAATTATAGGTAATCCTACCATGTCCAGCTCAGTTTTTCTGAGCATTCCATCTAGTGTTCCTGTGTCTTGGTTTTTCCAGTCTGACTGGTGTAACAGCCCCATTCCTGACCCCAAGTCCATCTAATCCTATGGACCATCCGCCCTTAGCCTCCAGAAGGTCAGTACTCAGTGCTGAAGAGAAGGCCCCTGCAGCATCCTCTCCTCCTTCCACCCTGGGGCTGGACTGTCCATGGCTCCCTGGAGACCTCTCAACTCTCACTCAACTTGAAGAAGTGGCCAGTTCCCTCTTGAGTTCTTCTTACTGTGTCACAGCATGAAAAATCTCTGCAAGCAGTAAGCTGCGAAAGTCACAGAAACAACCATCTACTTATCTACTCAACAGGCTTAGAGTTTTTAACAAAAGAGACACCTTTTGTCCATTCTCTCTCTGGGATGATACTAAATAAGGAATAGGTAGTTCCCAAGAATTTTGCACAGATGGACAAATGTCTTCTACATCCCTTTATTTTACTTGCTTCTCAAGAGAGTGTCAGAAATAGAGAGGCAACATACGTGTTATTCTGCGATGTTCAGAATTAAAAGTCAAATATGTTGGTTTTTATCCTTTCTGTTCTCTTCAAAGATAAAAACAGATGTTTTAACATCCTGAGGAAGCCCTAATAAAATAAATCCTGAAAATGAGAACATTATAATATCACAAGGAATGGATAAATCAAAAAACCAAAAATTCTGCTCCCCAAAATCCATATCTATCGAGATGGAACTAACAAGAGGAATAAGAAAAAGCATTATGATGTTTTTTATTATGTACATACTTTTTGTGTCTCGCTTTTCTTACTCAGTATTATATTCATGTGAGTTGTCCATTGTATTGCACAGCAATGAAGTTAGTTATTTCTCATTTCCCTGTAGTATTCCATTCCACTGCATTGGAAATCACCCAGTGTTTTAATAAAGCATTAAAATGAAAGGAAACTGATTTTTAAAAAAGTTTTAAAGAAGGTATAGGTCCAGATTCCTTTTTCTGTATACTAAGTTTAGACTCCAACAGTATTTTGAAATTTTTAATTATTTTAATTTTTAACTTAAACATAATAACAAGTCCAGGATTCTAAGTTGCTAAGATCAACATACTAACTGCAATCTTCCTTTAAAAAAACATTGTTATTTGGGGTACAAAAATGTTGACCTTTACCACTTTACTGTCAATTTCACAAGACTGCTTTAGTCTTAATTAAACAGAGAAAATACTGCATTCCAGGGAGAAAACATGGCCTTGAACTAAAACAGAATTGCACCAAGACCTGCAAGATTCCTCATAACCGACAAAAATAATAACTAAGTACTGCAGTCCACTAAAATATTTGGAGTTTTGAAAAGACAATTACCTTCCGTCCTGTCCTTCAGCCCACAAGTAAGCAAAGGAAAACAAGTCTTGATTTGCATTTAAATCTTTTTCTCTTCAGAGCAGTGGCAGGTCCATTGAACTGCTGTTCTCCTTGCCCCTTTTATCACAGCTATCAATCTCCAAAGGAAAAGAGAAAACAAAGTCAAGATTAACTTTTGAAATAAGATGGAGGATGATTCAAGTCCTACCCAGCCACTTGCCATGTGTGCCATATTGAAAAAAAAATTACTTCAATTCTTGTTAGTTTTCTGAGGCTGCTAAAATAAAATCTAGACTGGGCAATTTAAACAACAGACATTATTTTTTCGCATTTCTGGAGACCTTGAAATCTCTGAGCAAGGTGTTGGGTGGTTAGGTTTCTACTGAGATCTCTTTCCTCGACCTTCTACTTCTCACTACGTTCTCACGCAGTCATCATTTGTCTATCCTTTTCTTCATATAAGGACTCCAGTCACATGAGAACAAGGCCTACCTTAATGACCTCATCTCTATCACCTCTTTCAAAGCCCAATCTCCAAGTACACTCACATTCTTACAGGCACGGCTTGGACATGTGAATTTGAAGAGGACAAAAGGCATAAAACAACATCTTTCCAGGCAAAAGGAAGAGACAAAAATAGTTGTCATGAAATCTTGTGAATATAGAATTAGCAGTAGAGATTTATTGAAAGAACAGAAAAAATGTGGATGGTAAAAGTACATGTTTCCATGAGTTTTTATGAAATAATCATCCAGGTTAAACTCTAAACAATTAAAGGAACAAACGCAAGCTGAGTGTGTAGCTCAGAAGCAGAGTGCCTTCCTACCACATGAAAAGACCTAAGCTCAGTCTCCACAAAGAAGCAAACTCAGAGCTCCCTCTTCCTTATTTCTACAAGGGTAATCATTAGTCCAATTTCTAATGAGACAGGCTACTAATGCTTGATTTTATGTGTATATTTTTCATGTGTCGCTTTTCTTATGCAATATCCTATTCATGTGGGCTGTCCATTGTGTTGCACGGCATTGAAGTTAGTTGTTTCCCATTGCCGTGTAGTACTCCATTGTATAAATATACCACAGTCCATGTACACGTTCTATTATTAGTAAATATTTATGCTCTCTCCAGTTAGGTCAACAAAGGTGCAGTGGTGCCACTGTGAGTAGCCTTGTACCTGTCTTCTGCTGAACATATACACATAGTTTTGTGTCATGGAACCTGGGAGAGGAATTGCTGAATCACAGGGCATGCATATATGCACCACTGTAGCTATTGTCAAACATTCTCTAAAGCAGTAGGATGAAGTTATATTCCTATCAGAACAGTATTACAGTTCTAGTTATTTCACAAAAGCTATTGTAATTTTTCATACAGAAAAGTAAGAAACAAGCTGTCAAATAATAGGAAATCAGTTAAATAAATCATGATATTTTTAAGCAATGCACTAGAAAATAGCAAAAATACTATTTTCAAAGCATATTTATGATAGGGAGAAATAACTACAATGCAATTACTGAAAAAAAACAGCTTATAAAATATTGGTACAGCTTGTGTTCAATGTTGTTTAAAAATAAAATTAAGTACATATCTATATTAGAAGACACAAATGTTAACACTGGTTTTCTGTGAAAGAATTACAGAGGATTTTTCTTCCTTCCTAGTTTTGCATATTTCTTCTTTAAAATATTCTTAAATGGTCATTGATTATACTTACAATTAACTGGTGAAGAGACAATAAATGTTACATATAAAATCATCCTGCTTTGTCTATGAGATTCAATGTGACTATGGAAGGTTCCCATGGAAACCCTTTGGGAAAAGACCAAGCTCTATTTGAATGTCAATTAATAGTGTCATAATCAGTTCCACTTGACTGCTTTCTGTTGCTAGTTGATCCAAAAGTTAAAAATGCAAAGAATGAGCCAAGAAATCATGTGGCTTTGAGGATGAGAAAGGTGATGGTAAGGGTCCCAGCTGCACCTCAGGGCCTCTCATCCCCAGGGAACTTTGGAGTCCCCTGAAGCCTTGACAGACATCCAGTGCAGCAAAATGTCCCAAACTTTCCCCAATAAATCCTCATGTGTAACCAGGTTGGCAGTTCTTTCTAGACCAAGGCAAGTCTCTATACTGTTAAACACTATTTTGTTGTTCATTTGGAGTGTCAGGCTTTGGTGACTGGCTGGGAAATAGATGGCGAAGCCCTAAAAAAAGTCTTTGGAGAGTCTAAATGTCTTGGTATCATTCCTTTGTCTAGGGGCCTATTATGATCTCAATTGACACTTTCTGTTGAGACATCTAAAAACTGTGTCTGGTTTTCTTACAGGAAATGTCCCCAGTCTACGGGATATAGATAATAATGACAGTGCACATTTCAAGAGCAGACTACAGTGCAGTTTCCTGGGCTTTATCTCATTGGGACCTTGCAAATTTTTTTTCACATTAGTTGATATTCATAATAATATTACCTCCATTTAGTAGTTTCAAGTGAGGTGCAGTTGATACACAATAAACCACATGTATTCGACTATGGGACTTGGTACTCTGACATACAGACACTGCCATGGAATCATCACCTCAGTTGAGGTGGGGGTAATACATCTATAATCTCTACAAACTTTCCTTATTCTCCTTCACGATCACACTCTACCACCACCTCCACATCTCCATCAGCCCTCCAGATGCCTTCTGTTAGTCCTGATTAGTCTGCATTTTCCAGAATTCTATAGAAACAGACCGAAAGTGTGCCTCCTTTCACACACCGTGACTATTCTGAGATTCTTTTGTGCTGTTGCTCAGTAGCATTCCATTAAACTGGTAAACCAAAATATATTCATTCTCCTATGGATGCACATTTGAATTCTTTCCCACTCAGAGCTATTAAAAATAGAGCAGCTGGACCGCACATGGTGGCTCATGCCTGTAATCCCAGCACTTGGAAGGAGGATTGCTATAAATTCAAAGATTGCCTGGGCTGCACAGTGAGTTCAGGGCCAGCCTGAACTACAAAGTAGGACACTGTCTCAAAAAACTAAAAAAAAACAAAGAAAAGTCTGTGAACACTCGTGCAAGTCTTTGAAGGGTGATATGGTTTGAGTTCTTCTGGTAGATACCAAGAAATGGAATAACTATGTTATATTAGTATATGTTTAACTTTTTAAGAAACTACCAAATTTCAAATTGTTATACAATTTTATGTTTCTATGAGAAATATACAGATGGAGGTATCAGTTTCTCCTAATAGTTATCAAAACTTAGTATGGGGCTGGGAATTTAGCACAGTGGTTCTGGCATCTGCCTAGCAAGTGCAAAGCCCTGAATTCAATCTCCATAACCACATACCACAGTGCTGGGTGTGGTGGCTCATGCCTATAATCCCAGTACTTGGGAGGCAAAGGCAGAAAGATTGCTGTGAATTTGAGGCATATCTGGGCTACATAGTAAGTTTGGGGCCAGCCTGAACTACAAAGCAAGACCCTGTCTCAAAAAAAAAAAAAAAAAGTATGGTAATTCTTTTCATTTTACCTAGTCTTATAGATGTGTAGTAATATCTTATTGTGGTTAACTCTTTGATGACTAATAATAAACATAAGATTCTATCCTGACCTTACATTGTGATATTGCAACTCACAATAAGAAATATATATGTTTTAGACTTTGCCCCAGTTCCTAGCACAGAGATCTTAAAATGCTTATAACTTCCTAAGTAATCATAGTACTAGCTCTTGTTCTAATATTTGGTCTTTGACTTGGTTCCTGACACAGAGCTCTTAATCCCTTGGAATTTCCTGGATGATAAGAATGTCTTCTATTCTAATAAAACAACTCGTGTTGCGTTGCTGGACAGGAGCTGGTCACCAGAAAGACTAAAGCAAAATGAGAAGCTTTGAACTTTCACCCCACCTTTCTACCTCCTGGAAGGGAGAAGGGCTGGATCAGACATGGAGAAGCCTCTTGAATCAGGGATGAGACTGTGAAAGCTTCTGAATTGGTGAAATAGACCACCACGTGACAGGAAGTTAGCATACCCCAGCTCTACAGAAACAGAGCTCCCTTGCTCCATGTATCTCTCCACCTGACTATTCATTTGTCCTGCAAAATAAGTAAAGTGTTTTCCTGAAATCTGTGAGCCTTCTAGCAAGTGACTGAACCTAAGCAGCAGGTCATGGAAGCCTTCAGTGTATAGCTAGTGGACAGAACTACCAGAGCCCCAGACTGGCACTTGGCATCTGAAGAGGAGGGGTGTGGCTTGTGGGTCTAAGCCTTAGAACTGCAGATCTGACTCCAACTCTAAGTAATCAGTATTAGAACTGCATTGAACTGTAGGACACTCAGTTGTCTTCATCAACAAATAAAGTTATTATATGGGGAAAATCCCCACACATCTGGTCAGAGAAGTGTTCCATGTTGAGTGTGGACAGTATAGTAGGAAAAAACTGGGCTTTCCTGCTACATGCATCATATGCAAATAGCAACTCATAGACATGAATTTCAGATCTAAATGTAAAAATTTTTTAAATCTAGCTTTCAAAAAAAACAATTACAAAACACATTTGCAGCCTTGAATAGACAAAGATTTCTTAGTACACAAAAGGAAAAGTGATGAACTTTAGAAAATAATATATTGAATTTTCTCAAAAGTTAAAAACATAACAATATCTTTTAAAGATACTATTAAGAGAATGGAAGGGCAAGCCACGTGCTGGGGGAAATTTGTGCAAAGAATATATTTGGTAAAGAACTGGTAACTAAACTGTATAAAGAACTTCAAAACTCACTGAAAGACCCTGTCCAGCCTAACGTAGTCAGTTCAGTCTTCACCCACTGCCACCTCACGGCAGTTCGGGTGCCTCTTCAGAGGGGGGAATATTACAGGTAGAGAAGCTAGTTAGACATGTGCTAGGTAGATAGATTAGGGCCGGCCCTTGAAAAGCCCACAAGGAGGGCAGACAAGGAGACCTTCATTGAATGCCAACATTGCCAAAGGAGAAAACTGCCCCACCCACATAAGATGAATATGAGATTGATATCTCTGGGGTGCAGGGCCAAGAACTTGACCCACCTAGAAAAGTCTCTTGACTAAAAAATTCTTGTATGCTTGCTACGGAACTTGATTTTTCATTGGATCCCCATCTAGTCAGTATTACCTAAGCAACTATACTTGTAATCTTATTGGTTGATTCTGGTTTTGTCCATTTTGTAATTTCTCATTGTACCAATATCACCTAAGTGACTGTATTTGCAATGTTACTGGTTGACTGTAATTTTGTCCCACCTTGAGCCCACCCCCCCTCATGGCTTTGCTCCATAAAAATCCTCTGAGAAGTGAGGTGGGTGGCTTACCCACTTTTCTGGTTCCACTTTCTGTGTCTCTTAGGCAGAAGTTTTCTCTCTCAATACAATTTTCCTACTTAAAAAAAAAAAGTTCACTAAAAGAGAAAAAATAATGCAACTTTCTAATGAGCAAGAGATTTAAACAGGCACTTTCCCAGAGAAGATAATATGGACAGTAAGTAAAAACACAAGATATATATGCCCAAACTCATTCTTGCAAGTATCACTTGTAAGGTAAGCCTTATCATTGTTATTATTGTTATTATTCCCTTTTTACAAATAAGGAAACAGAGATTCAAGGGTGAAGAGACTTTAAACAACATAAGTAGAAAGTCTGCAGAAAGTCTGTAGTGAGTCTGGCTCTAGCCAAGTGTTTTTCCATGATGTAGCTTGTACCTGGAGAGCATGCAGTGATTTCAGGACAATACCCTGAAAGTGGAGCTGGGCTAGTAACTAGGTACATGAGGGCGTCACCCAGAGACACACCAACACACAGAAGGATGAGGTAAGGAGCGCAGCAGGGCCAGGAACATGCTCAACCCAAATGCACACAGGTACTGACAGGTTGGGACGCAACTGAGGTGGAGAAGCAATGAACAGTTGAAAGCCAGGGAGAATGAGTGTACTAGAGGCCAGTGCACACCGGAGGTCAACATCCAGGCCAGTGACCCATGCAGCTGACATCTGGGCTGAGTCACTCTTAGAAGCAGAGATCAGGGTGGTGGTTACCAGGGGCTGGGAGACAAGGGATTGGAGAGAGGTTAGTTAATGGATACATATCAAATAAAAGGAATAAATTCAAGAAATCTGTAGTATAACAAGTTGATTCTATTTAATGCAATGTATTATATTATTTAAAAGTTCTAAGAGTAAATTTGAAGTATTGTCACCACAAAAATATGTGTTAATTAGCTCAATATAGCCATTGCACGATATATAGATAGAGTTACAAAGCATCACACTGTTCCTGATAAATACAACTTTTAATATATTAAATATAAATAAAGAAGGAAAAGAAAACATTTAATGGTAAAAAAAAGGAAACTAAGCTTAGGTACATAGGGGATGTAGGGTGGGCAGGGAGAAGGGAAAAAGTGAGGATTAAATCGTGTCATGTAGTAGCATCAATTCTCAATGTCAACTGTGATCATGTGTCTATAAAATGTACCAATAAAATCCATTTAAAATAAAAATATATATTCAATATATATAAATCAGCGGGATCCATCTGACCCGTGATGTGAATCATCTTTTTCCCTATGTATCCATCCTGTATTCACTAGTCTGCTTACTTATCAGTTCTACTGCTGAAGCATTGCACTGTTTGTGAAGTGGTGCTGGCAGTTTTATTATAGTGCATTTTCATAATTGTTGCAGTTTATTAGTTATTATTATTAATATCTTACTCTGTCTAACTTATAAATGAAGCTTTGTTATACTAGGTATGTGTGAGTTCAAAAAAATACAATGTGTATAGGATTTGGTACAATGTGAGGTTTCAAGCATCTCCTGGGGGGGCTCTAAACATACATACTCTGAAAAGAACAGGATCCTACAGGACCAGGTGCATTAGTCTCCAACTTCCTTTTACAGAATGTTTGCAGGTCCGTCAATTTGGAGTGCAAATTTTATGATTTACTTTTAAATACAGATGACCTTTGAATTGGTACTTATTTGTGAATTTTACAAAAACCAATTAATATATAACACTGCCCCAACTGCCTCAAAAAAATTAAAAGTTAGATCAACTTCTGCCTGTGATAGCTTTCCTATCTCTCATAGATAGCGACAGAAGTGCCAGGTCCAGGCAATACCAGGTCAAGGAGAGGAGCCTTAAGAATCACCTTGAAGAGATAATAGCAGATCACAATGACCACAAGGGAAAAGAGAAAACAGAATCAGGCACAAGCACTGGTGTAGAGCAAGCAGAAATTAGGAGAGTTCCTGGCCTAGCTCCTTAACACACTATAACATATAGGCAGGGAAACTTAGTATGTCTTCCACTGATATAAAAAAAAAAGTTTTAATTTTTAATTTTAAAATGCAAGCATCGTTTAGTGAATGGTTTCTCCCTGCAATGAGTTTCAGATAACGTTGTCAGAATCACTTCTTTTTCTAGGAAGCCTTCCCAGCACAGCCCAGCCCCCCAACACACACCAATTACCTTTGACCTGCCTCCCCAGCCAGATCACCCCAGAAAGAAGTATAGTTATGACTGAGGTGAGAGAGAAGGTTGCAAAGGTCTCCAGAGACAGGCCAGTGCTGTCAGGGTATAAAATAGAGCACCCAGAAGAAAACCATTTACAGAAATCCACAACAGTTGCTCCCAAGCAGATCCAGAAAAGTGCCATGGGCTTCTGGACTTTGTACCAGGAGTTTTATTGTCAGCAAAGCCAAAGACAGACTCAGCCAGTGCTTCCCAGAAGTACCCAGAAACATTACTCCCTTGTCAGCACTTCAAACTCACTAAAAGAACACTCTTCCTCCAGTGATGTCTTTCTCAGTACTTAGTAGTTACAACTCATCCTAGACAAAACAGAAGTCAATTGCAAAATAGAAAAGTATCCAAAAGGTGCATTTAAATCAGAGGCTTCATTATTTCACCCAATGTAACACAACCCCAAAATAGCATCTGTCATCACATTGGGCCGGGAGCTCTCATGTGAACTTTGACTTCATTCTCCAAACTCCACTCAACAAAACATCCTGGAGGTCATCTGCCACTATTTTTCCACAAAGCCATTAAGAGTTACAGCAGTTTAGAGTTAGACAGAGGTCAACTATGCCGAGACTGCCATATCACACACTAAGAACAGTAACAACAACATTCACTGAGCACAATGCCTGCCAAGCACCACGCCAAACATTTACAGTCTACCTCCTTGACTCTCCCCTGACCATTTATCATTCACATTTGCCATAAGAGCCTGTAAGCATAGCTAACAAATCCAGTTATCACACACCTAGAAAAGATCCTTGTCCAATTGTCACCTGTGCCCTTTGAACTCTGAACCATTGCAATCCATCAGCCTCTTCTCTAACAAGGCCAAAGGAACTTCCAGAGCACAGAATTCTGGTGAGACAGTTGTGACAGGAGCTTGTCATTATTGTACCTGGCAAGTTATGTGTGATCAAAGAAAACATACAAGCTCGGCAAATCTACAACTTCTTAATATTTGTGTTCAGTTGAAAACTTCTGGAGCTATAGCAGGCTTCATAAGCAGTGCAAAGTAAGTCTTCATTTTTGAACAAGAACACAAGAGCTAAAGAGCTAAAAATCCCTTTCCTAGGATCCCATAGCTAGCCAGAAGGCAGAGCAAGGAGAAATGTTTTAGAGTTCAAAATAGAAAGCAGTCTTATATACTCCATCCTTATATTTTCCTGAAAATGCAGTTGGACCTACTACCTCTCATGTTAGAAGCTGATGAAAAAGAACATCTTTATCCAAAAGAAAAACTCTCTTCTGTTTCAATTATTAACCTTTTGGATGCTTCAAATTTTATTCTAGAATTTATGAAATATGCTGCTGAAAGGTATAATGTGATTTACCTTGAAAAATTCCATTTTCTTCTCCATGGCTTCTAGCAATTGTATAGTAATATTGTACATCTATACAGAACCTTTCCCTCTAGGGAAGTGAGAGAGTCTAAGTCTATTGTCTCCTGATTTTTGTTTGAAGTACTGATCAGTCTGTCTAGGTAGACTGTAGAGTTCTCAATCCAGGGAGTATGTGGAAAGAGGCATGCAACTAAAAGAAGTACAACATTCAGCACTTGATACACATAATTTATATTCCTAGAGAATGTTCCCTTTCTTCCTGTTAAAATAACCAGGAAACTGAGAGGTATCTGTATTCTTTGATGTTAATTAAATATAGAGGAAAAAGAGAGAGAGGACAGTGAAAAAAGGGAAAACAGGAATCCAACAGGAGTGAAAGCCAGAGGAAGACAGAAAATGAAAGTGACCAATGAGGTAGAAAAGGCAACAATGCTGTGTACCGAGAATGTCCTGGCATGGAACAGTCATCTACAAGTGCTAAGAAGACATCCAAGCCAACAGCGAGAACCTCCGTTCACATTTACTGGCAAGGAACCAGTCTGTTCCAGTCTTGCAGGTAGGCAGTGAGGGATAAGCTTGATCTAACAAGTACTTCATGGATTGGGCATCTTCCAGTGATGCCTCATAGGCTAAGATTTCATCCCTGGGACTGGAGGGAGACTAATTAGTACAAACACAATGTGCGTTCTGTAGATGATCAACACAGGGGTTCAGGCCCAGGTATCAGGTCAAAGCCTCAGTCATCATAGACCATAGGAACATAGATCTTATAACCAAGTCAGAGCACAGTGATGAGAATCAAGGTCGCCAGGTTAGGGCTGGACTGTTGCCAGGTATGCGTGAGACTGAGCTGTAGAACACTGGTTCAGGACTTTCTATACTGTCTTTGTCCGTGGTTGCAATTCTAGAGGCCCTGACAAGGCCAACAAGGATGGAGATAATGAAGATACTAGAAGCCGACACCTCCAGCACCTACACTGGCTTTGTCACCTAGAAGCCTATGCAGAGTGAGAGAGCGCCACATGCCCCAGATTAACCTCTAGGACAAAAACAAAATACTTTAAAAAAGAAGGAATGTTATAGCTAGAAAAAAAGAAAATTCAGCACAGAGGGAAAAGCCAAGAATTTCAAATATTTAAATGGCACATGAAAGACGCATTCTGTGTGTCTAGGCAAGAAGAACTGATCCCACCCGGTGAAATTCCCAAGGAGAAGTTCTACACTCAAGGAAGCCATTGTTAATACGGCCTGTCTCTGTGAGCTCCCCAGATTCCATCACTTTATATTCATTTATCAAGCACTTCATGATTAAAGCACAGTGTTAGGTTCTGGTATCAGTTCTCATCTGGTCAGCAAACCTTATACTCTCAAAGTGTACTGGTTTGAGTAATAAATTATATGATTGTCCACTGAGTAGGCACTTCTTGGTATTGAGTACCTACTACATGCCAAGAATTGAATTGAACATTGAAGACTTTCATTTATTTTTCCACTTAATAAATATTTACCTAGTACATATGCCCTAGGCATTATACAGGTATCATGGTTCTAACACTAAACAAACTACAATTCCTCTGTTCCTTTATGAGAAGAATTTTGCAAATGAGCCAGTCTTACAAAAATCCCTTTTGTTTTTTTCAAAATCTACCTGGAGGATAGATTTTGTCTATAATCAGCTAAATTATGCTTTTGGGAGTCTCTAATCATTGATTTGAAATCTTCTTTCTAAGAGGACAGGGAAATGGGGAAAATAGGAATCAAGATATGTCATGCAGGGCTGGGGATTTAGCTCAGTGGTTCTGGCACCTGAAGCGCAAGGACCTAGGTTCAATCCCTGGTAACCACATACAATACTGGGCGTGGAGACCCACACCCACCGGCAATCAGTACCACATACCACAGTGCCGGGCGTGGTGGCTCATGCCTGTAATCCCAGCACACGGGAGGCAGAGGCAGGAGGATTGCTGTGATGTGAGTTTGAGGCTGAGCTCAGGGCCAGCCTGAACTACAAAGCGAGACCCTGTCTCAAAAATAAAAAAGGTATGTCATGCACAGGTACAAATTCTCATGCTGAATCAGACTATAATGTATACCTAAAATGTACCAATAAACTCAATAAAGAAAAAAATATAGTCATAAAATCAAATCCCTTTCTTACATAAGTCTTTCAGTATAAAAGTAGTTAATATATTCACCTTAAATATTCTCTTTTCCATTTCTGATGAGCAACATCACTCCACACTGTCCACCCTGCAAACCTAGAGCCCTGAGTTCACTGCTCCTCTCCCTGAATCTCTCACTGCACCTTGTATGGATTCCACTGTGCCTTGAACACATGGTAACCTTTTAACTGTCTCCTCTGAAATAGTGTCATCTGATAAATACACCATTCATTCATTTAATCAATGTTAGCTGAACACCAATTAGGAACTAGGCTCTATCTTAAGGGGTGAGCCAGCTCTGTGAATTCCCCACTCTTATGTGTCTTACATTGTGACACATTACATGTGTCTCCAGCAGGAAGGAAGCACCAGTTATAAACAAGTATCAGTCATGGACTACAATGATATTACCATATATATTAGCATATATAATAATACCACAAGCTATGGGTCAGGTAAAAAGGGGTTGAGTCTGGACTAATGTTCATGGAAGACTTCTTTTAAAAAGTAACATTTAGGGGCCGGGGAGTTAGCTCAGTGGTTCCAGTGCCTGTCTTGCAAGCGCAAGGGCCCGGGTTCGATTCCCTGGTAACCACATAACAATACTGGGTGTGGAGACCCACACCCAGCAGCAACCAGTACCACATACCACAGTGCAGGGCGTGGTGGCTCACGCCTGTAATCCCAGCACTCGGGAGGCAAAGGCAGGAGGATTGTGATGTGAGTTTGAGGCTGAGCTCAGGGCCAGCCTAAACCACAAAAGCGAGACCCTGTCTCAAAAAACCTAAAAATAAAAAGTAACATTTAACCAAGACCCAAAATATTGTCCAAGAAGAAAGAGATTGAATCCAATTTGTCAGGCTTATCTGGTCTCCAAATGACACTTTCTATCATTTCTTTAAAGTCACTGGTTAAGGTCAGTCACAAAAGTAGAGTTCTAATGCCCGGATTAGCTTAGTGGTTTGGGTATCTACCTGGCAAGCGCAAAAGGGTCCCAAGTTCAATCCTTTGTAACCACATTCCACAGTGACAGATGTGGTGTCCCACACCTATAATCCCAGCACTCAGGAGGCAGAGGCAGGAGGACTGCCGTGAGTTCGAGGCTAACTTGGGCCCCATAGAGAGTTCAGGGCCAGCCTGAACTACAAAGCAAGACCCTGTCTCCAAAACAAAACAAAAGAGTAGAGTTCTGTAGAATCTGGATCAAGATCCACCACTAACCAATATTACAAAAGGTACTTATGATAAGGAGTCATAACCAAAATACTGAATAAAAAATAAAATGTGAGCATCCACCAATCTGGAAGGACACCAGCCTTGAGCAACCAGTCCACCCTTACCCACACAGACAAGCTGGATGCCAGTCCTGAATCCACCTCCCGCATCTGACCTGCAATGGCTCTCTACACCTGAAGAAGACACAGATGTCTGAGACCCAGATACACCTGGGGACAGCTTCCATTCAGAGGTGGCTCTGTTTGGTACAGGATGACACCAGGTATCACCCAGGACTTCATACAGTCTGCCTAGGGAGTGTCTTCAAATGTGTGGGCTATAAACACAGTGACACGCCCGATCCCTCCTCCAACAACTATCTCTCGAGTCAGCTAAAAACCCTGGCTGTTGTCTCCACACATCCTCCGCATTTATTGCTCCTTTAATACCCAGAATAAGTTCAAAAATGCCCAGCGTCTGCCTTTCTTGCTTGGGGCTTCTTTCGCTTGCCTCACAGCAGACTGCGGAATTCAAAGCATGTGTCCATCCGAGGCTCAGGGAGACGGCTGGTATGTCAGGCCATATATTTTATTTGGATCTATATCGCCAGAGAGATACCAGAGGGAAACTCTATCCAAGTTGTCTCCTGGGAAGAAAGAATGGAAAGACAGACTGGCATCAGCCACTTTCTCTGAAGTCTTGGGGCGCTGTAAAAGATCGGAAAGAGGAGCAGGCACTACAGAAATAGTATTAACAACTAGAAAATCACCTGAATTTCACAATAGCTTTACGGAAGAGCATGTTTGGAGTCACAAAAACCTCCATTCTGGGCAATACAGGTCCTGGCCTCACTCCCAGGACAGAGGAATGCCTCCCTTAACTTCACCTTTGTGCTCTTCTTTTCTAGACCAAGAGAATGTTTAGGCAGGGCCTATTCTGTATACTCTCTTCTTTATTTCAGACAGTAAAACCATGATCCCTAAACTTCAAAAGACATGAATCAACTTATATTCAGGGGAAGACTGTTATTTCCATGAGCTACCCTTTATACATTTTAGAAATTCAATTATTTATGACTTCATATCACCTCCCAGTGCAGCTGGTGTTTTATGACCCTGGTATTAGTACTCCAGGGGCTTTAACCTAGGTCATGCAGGATGCTTGTAGCTAAACCAAGCTAAAATAGAGTTCTTCCTGGATTTCTCTGTCTCAGATCCGTCCCACAGAAATATAATGCAGATCCTCGCTCAGTCCCTGAAGGCCACCAGGCTGACTTTATTTTTCCTTCTCAGACACCCAAGCCCAGTCTGTCTCACTCATTACTGGTTTCCATAGTATCCAGAGAAGGTTCTGATTGTTTCCAGGCTTAGATTACATTCTGCAGTATTCTTGGAGCCAGCCCCAGGGAGAAGATTTCCCAGTATACTTTTTGAAGTCTCTCAAGTCTTTCTCTTTGGCTGTGTGGCCTTAAACAAGACCTATGAATGTTGTGAGCTTCGTTCTTCTCCTCTTCAAGTTGTAGATACTAAAAACAACTAACCCAGAGAACTTCCATGAGAAGTCAGAATGTTTTCCCTACATGGATCCTTCCTCATTCTCCACTGCATACCACGATCAGATAGTTACGGAGTAATGAAGAAACATGGAAAAATATGGAATAACAAATGCACCATCTGCCGAGGTCTCCACACCAGGAAATCTGGTCATACAATACACCAAATTCACTCCAGTCCCAGACCCAACCAAAGCATTATTATCGAGAATTCCATCTCTACTCGTTTGTTTTGTCAAATAGGTCCCTAAGGCCACCAAAGTACCTTAGAATATCTGCTGACTCTCTAAGCTGTCCCAAAACCTCATGGAGAGCCCCAATATGCACAGCAGGTCAGCTCAAAATTTTTGTGATTCAAGAAAATGTTTTGGTTCTGCCACCTCCTCCCTACTGCTGCTCAGACTCTCTACCTCCAGTACTTCTGTGCACTTCTAGAAGCCAAAAGCCCCTACCCTGATTTGCCTCTTCCACAGAAAGGAAAGCTACACAGGCATCCTTGAGGGCCTGGGGCTCCTGCTTTCAATCACACCTAATCTGAACTCTGAGAGCCATCAGGAAACGATGTGATCAACCACTCTCTGGCACCTTCAGGAACCAGAACATTTGAGGAACACGGCCCACAACAGTCCCTTCCAGAGAGCATGCAACTTTTTTTTATTTTTTCCTGCTTCCTATCTGGACAATTATAGGGACCTCCAACTGTTCCTGTCAGTCAGGTCACCAGTATTTCCTTTCTGGTAATACATTTTTCCTGAAGCAGCATTTTAGCCCCAGATTAGCATCTGATGCATTAGTGCTTTTTATCACCTAGCAATATTTGTCATCCAAAGAGCTAACACACTTACCATCTAGCACGTTATATTTGTTTGGTGCTCTCTCTCAGTCAATTGTCTTGCTATAATCTGCACTTTAACCATCCAAAATGGCTCTAAACAACAAAATGGAAATGCTATTAGTTCCAACATTCTTTATCAGTTGAACTCCATCTATTTCTCTTCTCTGGTATTTGTTCCTTTCTCAGCCCCTCTTTTTCTCCCTAGATTCAATTTTTCAAATAATTTTAGTTCTTGGAAAATGGTATGTGTTCAATAAAAATTTGATAATCTGATTTAAATCACTGGACATAAAAGGATATTGTAGTGAGATAGTGCAGGATATTGCAAAGGTTCTAATTGCAGAATATTGGAGCGAGAAGGGAAGTAGGAAACCAAACACGGCAAACGCCCCGTTTCATGGACAGGGAAACACAGCTACAGAGAAGTGAAGTGATTCACCCTCATTCCCACTCAGCTGTTTATTAACAGAGCTGGAACTCAAACTGACATCTCTGCTTTTGTCCCCATGAAGTTAGTATCATAAAAATATTACCTGTTCCCTTCAAGGTCCACACATCCAGGATTCTAACCAGAATACAATGTTGCTTGATAACACCTTGGCCCTAGGAGCTGACGGTTAGCATAACCTTTTTACTTCAAAAGTGAAAAATTGTCTAAAGGCTAGCAAATTACTTATTTAAGTTTCTCTGTAAACAAAGTTTTCGGACACAGTGAGAACAGGAGCCTGGAAGGAGAGGATGGGGAAAAAGGAGGTGGGATGTACTATGTACACATGCAAATTATGATGATTGTTGGCGTTATGTGTACCTAAAATGTACCAATAAATGTTTTCCTATAAACTATAAAAATTACATTAAATTAAAGTTTCCTTGCCCAAGACTGTTCATTCAAGATTTCAAAAACTTGGATTTGGACTGTCCCCAAGAGCCAGCACCCCTGGGACAGTAGCAGATTGATCTGTGATCATCTAATAGGTGGTGTTATGAAAGAATTATTACCTTGACAGTTTTCAAAGTGTAATGTCTCTATCAAATAAATTTCTGGGCTCAGGCCGGGAATTTAGCTCAGTGGTTCCAATGCCTGTCTTGCAAGCACAGGGCCTGGTGACAAGCCCACCAGCAATCAATATCACATACCACAGTGCTGGGGGCATGGTGGCTCAAGTCTGTAATCCCAGCACTCTGGAGAAGAGGCAGAAGGATTGCTGTGAGTTAGAGGCTTACCTGGGCTACATAATGAGCTCAAGGTCAGCCTGAACTACAAAGCGAGATGCTGTCTAAATAAATAAATAAATAAATAAATAAATAAATAAATAAATAATTTTGGGCTCAGCAAGATTTGAGAATGTGTCTATTGCTTGCTTAGAGGTTGTGTGTTTATCTTTTCAGTCATCGTCTCAGTGAATGTGATGTGCCTCAGGTTGGAAAACTGCAGAACTAACCAATTTCTACTTCTTAATCACACCCCCATATGGATGGTGGTGAGGGTATATTTGAAGATGTGTTAGAAAGATGACACTACTGGTAACCTGTTCTCCTTGAATTATAACTAAAGTCACCACAGTACATGTTAAAAATGGCAAACTGTGACAATGATGATGCTGAACATAAAATTCCACTTATTAGACAGTCACAGATCAATCTGTTACTGTTCCAGGAGTGCTGGCCTTGGGGACAATCCAAAAGCACTGTCTTCCTGACATGTAAGCAACTCGTGGAGCTCAGTGGCTGGACTGAGACTTCAGGCAGTGGCAGCAATACAAGTGAAAAGCATGAGGAAAGTGTAATTTAAAACTTACATATTTGTATGGACAAACTTGTCAACATATAGTTCCAGTACTTTATTTCTTTGGCTCTAATTCCCCCATGACCACATTCCCGCCAAGGAATTCCATGAGTTCTGGGAATGTCCAGACATGCACATGCTCAGGCCTGGGACCAATTACCCCAAGTCATCTGTCAAACCACAGTTCATGCTTTTTGATTGGTTTAGGTTACTATGCAACATCCCTGTGTCACTCAGTATGATGACCTGACTCTATTTCCAAGGGAAGTAACATGACATGGGATCTTGAGGGCAAGAATGCTACCCACTGGGGCTCGCGCCAGTGTAGATTTGAACCTTGGTTCCTCAGTCACCCTGGGTTAATCATTTAGTCTCTCCCTGTAGAACAGGTGTGAATGAAGCAGTTTACCAGCTGGTGAGGATTCAAGCTAATCCATATAAAATTCCTAGCACAGAACCAATGCTCTTCCAATGACTGTTTTTCAGACTAATCGCAGTGAAGCAACGGGCAGCCACAAGTCCAGTGTGAAGTGGATTCATATCTGGGACAGTCTAGTCACAGTCCAAGTCAACAGAAAAGAAAGAATTCTGCAGCCCTCCAGGCCCTCTGCTCTCCAGCATCCCTCTGGAAAACTGAAAACATCTGGGCCCTTGCTTTTGATGCCACAGCTGGTGTTAGAAAAGTAGCTGTGTCATTTCTGCTCAGCCTCCAGAATCCAAAACACTAAAGGCTGAGTCTGGTGACCAGCCTCAGCAAAGGCCCAGCTCAACGACTCCCCGGGCCATGGCCTTCCTTTTTGGTATCAATATTTGTCACTTTATAAACTCTGCTCTCAAGCTGGATGAAGTGTAGCTGCTCCTCTCCCAACTCCAGGTCAGCCCCTAGCATGGGGTATTGACTCCTCCTTGCAACGCACTTGATGGAGGGTGGAGAGGGAGCCTTCACTATTCCACAAACTTCCTCTCAAACGCTTCTGACAGAAAAAGCCAATAATACAAAAAGAGGGACTCTGGGTTTTCAAGCCCTCATTGCTTCTGTAGATACAAATTAGAGAAGGAATGGCTAGCTTAGGGAATAAATAGAAACCAGGCAAAGGCCTATAATTCAGGATGGACTGAACTCTCGGTGGCCAAGGCACATGACCACATCTCAATTCCTGTCTTCAGGAACTTTTTCCAGGTAGGGAATGCTCTTGTTAACTGGGTGGTGGTTAGAGCCATCTGGGTAGTTCAAAGAAATAGCCTCAGCTGCCAAAAGGGAGGGTGACCCCCACATAAGGACAGGGTACAGATTATTTCTCATATTCTTGCATTGAGAGGATCCAGTAGGGGCCAAGTGCAATGTAAGGAAATCGAGTCCTCACTAGAAGCCAAACAGAGAGGAGAGCATCCCAACAGCTAGAACAAAGAACCAGGTAGGACCCATGGCACACTGCTCTGTGTTGTTTTGTCAAAAAGCTTTCTCTCATTCTGAAACTGTTTGCTCAGTTAGTGCTACAAGGAGTCAAATTCTGGAAGGTGGATGCTCATAAGCATTTTTATTCTTAATCTCTACAGTTCTGGGTGAAGGAAGTTAGACAGGAGGAAGGCCAGGACCAGGATGGACACCAGGACACATGAGCCCCATTTAAAATTTAGCCTCAACCCCGGAAGCCAGGGGCTGGGTTTGGCTTTAACTGGATACTTGTAAAGACAGCATTTGAATCCCAAAAAGGATCCCAGTCTGGAAGTCAAGAAGCCTGCCTGGGGATTCAGTTCAGTTTCTGACCAATTTGTGCCTGGACTTAAGAAGAAAGCTCCAAACCTCCTTCTGTATCTGTAAACTGTTTATCTGTGTATCTGTGAAATAAAGATATCACAAGATGCTTTCTGGTTGCTCAGTGATGAAGCCCAAAGTATGATCTGGTCCACTTACAACAGAACCATTAAAAACCAGGACTCCTGAGCCTTACCACAGACCACCAGGACCAAGATAGCAAAGGATGAAGAGACCTGCACGGAACAGAGTCTCAAGGAATTCCTATGCACCCTCACAAGCAGAAGCCACAGAGTAAAGTCTAACTGTTTAATCTGGTGTCATGGCCTCTACAGTCTGCATTTTGAGTCACACTTCCACAAACTCTCTACCTCTACATCCCTAGCTGATATCTGGTCCCAGAATCCAGGCGAGCTGCTGGGAAAAGCACAAGCATCATGCACCCACCTGACAGCACCCCTACAAATAAGCACTATGATCACCCCACTTCATAGATGAAGGCACTGAAGTTTACAGAGCTGCAGTGACGTGGCCAACATCACAGACCAAGTGTGTTACAGAGATCAAATCCAAATCCCCATCCACAAGCTTTCAAGAGCCTTCATTCTTAACTACCCTGCTCTATACCTCATTCTCTGTTCCCTCAAGTGTCCTCATACCTGTGTCCAGTGCTCAGCTATCCCCTCAGCCTCACATGCCTCAGGACACTCTAATCTTTTGTAAATATAGAATGCAAATACCCACCTGGACTCTTAAACTTTCATAAATCCCAGTAAAGACTGTTTACTGCTCCCAGATCCCGTGTACCGACCGCTTTGTGTTGATGCCTACAATTTGACTGTTAAAATAACCTTGTGAGTATTTGTTTGTGTTCCAATGTCCTTTATTAACCTTTCAAAAAATTCCTAAGATCCAAAAAAAAATTCCTAAGAAACAAAGGGATTTTAGGGCAGTAAAATATTTTTATATGGTTCTACAAGAGTGGATACACATCATTATTCACTCATCCAAGTCCATTGAAGGGACAACACCGGGAGTGGACCCTGCTATACTGACTATGTTTTCAGTGATAATGATGAGTCAATGTGAGTTCTGTGACTGTACCAAATGTACCCCACTTGTGAGGGATGCGGACAGTACGGGAAGCTGTGCATGTCTGAGGCGAGGAGTAAAATATTAAAATAAAATCCTAAGGCTATGTTGTCCATCTCTATACCCTCACAAACCCACCCCAGCAAATAGAAGAGGCTAAATCAATGCATACAGAGTAGAAGCCTGAATGGCAGAACAGCTGCTTTCCCAGAGAACAGAGAAATCTGACCCCAGCCAAGGCCCCAGCCTTAACAAGAGGCAACGAGGAGACTAGAATGAGAGGACCAGTAATGGAATTTTGCAGCAAGACTTCAAAGACACAGAAGAGCATGGATGCTGTAGCAGCAACCCCAGGGAAATGGAAGAATAGTGACTGTCCAGTGCATAGCAGGGCCAGGAGAGGATCAGGCCAATGAACGGAAGCACAGAGTGAAGAGGAGGCAAACTGGAGTATTCAAAGGTATTTGGACGCAAATGTTTCGAGCCTGACTTTCCAGAAGGCAAGTGGGGCCATCAGAATGGGAAAGAGGGCTAAAAAGTGAGATTTGGAGTGCAGCAAGGCAGACCCCAGCAGCACCATGAGACCACTCAGTCATCCAATGAAAGGCAGGGGGGAAACCACGTGGAAATGTGCTACAGGAACCTGCTCTGTAGTGTCCCGGGAAGTGACTCCAAAAGACATTTTAATGGTGATCCAGATGCCAGTGATCAAAAGCTATCAATAGCTTTAGAGAGAGAGCAATTCATGATTTATTTTGGGAGGAAAATCTAATGCAGGAAAAAAATCATCAGCTGTTTGGTAACACCACTGAGTACATAAAGGACAGATGTAGCTAGGTACATTTTGAAATGAAATGGCTGCAACTGAAAAAGAGACAAGGAAGACAATTGTGCTATCATCCCAACCAGTTGGTGCCTAAAACTTCACGGGAGATGGCATTAGACGTGCTTGGATCAGACGCCCAGGTCATACACTTAATATCTCTGTAATGTGAGGTGAGCTTCTTAATCCTCATGAGTTTAGTTTCTCATTTGTATAAACAGAATCATAATATCTCCCTTGTAGAGGTTTTAGGACTACAAGAGATGAAGAATGTAAAGTGCTTTAGAACAGATCCGCCCTAAGGTTCTATAAAAGGTGATGGTGGTGACTGTTAATTGATAATTTTAGGGGACAAATCCTTTACATGTACCCAAGTCCTAGTTCCCCAAGTAGATTTCATCTCCAGAAGAAGTAGTATAAATTTTTCATTTTAGGTGACTGAAGCTACTTTAGAATCTTTGACCTTCTCTGTGCAAGATCATGTGCTAAGTCTGACAGAAATGCCCACAGTTCAGTCCAGAATCTTCTGTAACTTTCACTCCAGTGCCAGAAAGGAGGTGGCAGGCCTATATGATCTAAGGCACAGCTGCAGAAGTGCCACATGGTCCCAATTACCCAGGCCCAGAGGTCAGAGGAGGGTAAGATCACTCACTATTGGTGTTGTGGAAAATGGAGAAGATTTGCTATGCAGAATGAATATGCACCAGAAAAGCTGAGCTCTTGCTTACCTTTTATAAATAGGATTTTAAAGATGACTGCAGATGGTCATGCCTTGTACAAATAACCCTGGTCATGGAAAGTGGTTCAAAGGACACATGTGACCAAGGTAACTACCCATGGGCTGTCCAGGGGGGAAGAGAGGGATTCAGTCAATAGGGTGTAGTAGGACATGTGTGCTGAAGCAGGATACATGGCAAGTCTGAGCCGGAAGCCTGGAGCAGGCTCTGAAAGGAAGTCAGGAGATAGTGATGGGGCCACAGCACAACGCTAGTTATGAGAGAGGCAAAATGAGAGATTCATCTGGTAGAGAAGTAAAATGGGATGAGACAGAAAGTGTGCCGGTCTTAAGAGTGAGAAGCGTGTCTGAGAAAGAATGATGGAAGGAAGGCAAGAAGGGGAGAGAGAGAGAGACAGACAGACAGAGAGAGAGACTGGCCAACAGAGACAAAGACGAAACAAACCCCACAGCTGGCTTCTCTTCCTGGGTCCCCTGCTGGGCTGAACACATTACTGCCAAGTTGGAGAACAGATCTGTGAGAAAGTGGAACAAAGGCTGGGCTCACACCGCAGAAGTTAGACAGGGCAGGAGCAAAACAGCCAACGCCATTAGATGTTTTTCTTTCACACTTAATACTTTCATCTTCTACTCTTTTAAAGTTTTATTTTATTTTTGGTTGACACATAATAATTGTACAGGTTTAAGGGATATAAAGTGACATGATACATATATATTGCTTAATAATCAAAGTGGAGTGATTAGCATATCTGTCAACTCAAATAGTCATCATTTCTTGGTTGTGATGTCATCAATACCCTCTCTTCCAGCTATTTAAAATATATGTGGCATCATTGCTAACTGCAGTCACCAGCTGCACACGAGCACACCAGCTCTCGCTCCCTCCTGTCTGTGTGAAACGTTACCCAGTGACCGGGCCTCCCCACAGCCTCTCCTCCCCACCCGCCCCAGCCTCTGGTAACCATTGTCCTACTTTTTAGGTCAGTACTTTTAGATTCCACATGAACATTTCTTTCACGTAATCACAAAAACAACACATACTCCAGCATGTCATTCTTGCTTTCCTAGTTCTGAACTGTACCCAGGTCTGGGTTACCTCAGTCCTCAAAAAGAACTGTCCCTCACATGTCACATTGTAGGACCGTCAGGAGACGCTTCAGAGAAGCAGTGAGAGTGTTCAGTAAGAAAGGAGGCTAAGGACATGGGTCTCCCACACGGGAGGAGGACACATCAAGACATATTAGCAAAGGCAAGATATGGCTCACAATGCAGTGCAAAAAGAGCTCTGGTGAGAGCATGTTAGGTGGTCTAAACCCATCCCCTGCCTTGGCCACAAACTAGGTCTGTGATCTTGAGCAATTGACTTAACCTATCTAGACATCTGTTTAAAAATCTGCAAACTCAGGAGGCTGAACTGGAAGCCTTCCAGACTCATTTGCAGTGCTAACACCCTTGATTCTGCGATTCCATGAGCCCATGGTTATTTAGACATCAGACTTTTTCACAACGCTCTTTCACAGTATTAGCAGTTATGCCAGTCATGTCAAAAATATTTTATTTATTATTTCATTATGAAATGAATATGTTATTTATCTGCCCCCAGTACAACTTGTACTTGCACACAATTCTGACGTGCACAGTAAATCTCTCGTTCTCTGAACTCCCAGACATTGCAATCTAGATACCTCCTAGTTCACTTAGCATGTTCTGCAGGGCTATAGTGCAGTTGTTTATTGTAGTACAAAAACGCCTTACTATCAAGGTGGATATTAAGAGCCATAAATGTTTTCTGGAAGCCCAGCTGCAGAGAGAAGGAGGAACTGACGTGCTGGGGCTGCTTGCACCTTCGTCTCCCCAAGAGCGCAGGGAGTACCTGACACAGAATCAGCACTCAGCACAGCTTGGGGAACAAACCAACAGTGAGGACCAGTGTAAAACCCAGGAGGAGCTGGCCGTAGGAGGCTCCTACCTCTTTTTCTTCCAGCTGACCAGCACAGCCAAACCCTTCGACTACAGCTAATAAGCAGAGCCCCACTCTCACTTCAAAAGGCTCCATTCCCTGCGGCAAAAGGGCTTAAACCACAGGAAGCAGACAAGAGGAGCAGCTCCAGAGTATGGAAGGGAGGGACAGCGGGTACCCATGTCTGAAGCACTGGCTCTCAGTAGGAGATGGCATGCAGAGGCGCCAAAGGGAAAGTTACAAGGAGCTGACCACATCAGGTAGGCAGATAAGCATTTTCTCAGCTGAGAAAATAACACGTATTTTTGAATCATTCTATGAGAAATTTATGACTGGGGACTCTGAGTTTAACAAAGTTTCCTCAGTCTTCACTGTGCAGGCAAATTACTGCTCTTTTAGTTCTCTCCCTATTTTCCAATTCCCAAGGAAAATGCAACCCTTGACAACATTCCAGCCCCTCTCCAAACCGCCCACCACACCCCACCACTACCACCTCTGTTAGTTCCTGTTAATAATCCACTTCCGAATGAGGCCCCTGTGTCCTAACCCGGGCCTGCGCCTGCCCTACCTCCAGAATTCACTTCCTAGCCGCCCAGCCGAGGCACACTGGCCTCCTTTGTCACCGGTGCTCTCTGTGGCCTGCTGAGGTCAAGGGCCTTGGCCTCCTCACCTCCTCCTCCTGCCACTCAGGCCTACTTCCTGTTCCGCGCCTCCTTGTCAGCAGCCTCAGACTCTACACACCCTTTCCTCCCCACTGTCCCACCTTTTCACTGGCAAGGGATTTGGGAGTAGGTGCATCACCCCAGTGGCACTTAGTCCTGATTTTTCCTAGCTCAAGTTTTGTTCGTGTTAACTGCTAGCTCCTTCTCAGAAAGTGAGACGTGCCTGAGCTCAACCTTCAGGACACTGGGGCCGAGAGTTTTCTCAGCCGCGGTTGGATATGACCTTAGTGATGGCCAATGAGGGCCCTGAAAGACTGACCCAGGCTAAGAGAGGGCGAGAGGCAACGCTGCCACTGGGCAGTCAGGCTGCTTTCCCAGCAAGCGCCCTCAAGGACAGCCCGTGGCCAGAGGTTTCAGGGCTGCTCGCCTCTGGCTGAAAAACTCCCTTGTTCATTCTCTTAGAGCAGTGGGGAAATGAGAGACTGGTAAGGGTGAGACCTGTGCATGGTGCAGAATCCTGTGTTGCTCAGTCCCAGGATGCAGAAAAGCTAGACTTGTGGGAGTGTTAACCACAGCCACACCACCAGGCTGCTAATGCCTCCTGCTCTTGGAGTGACAGGAACAGGACGTTCTGACAGCTGCACCCTCGAGTCACTGCTCATCAATCACAGCACAGAACAGCAAGCTTTGGGCTCGGCTGGCTCCCACAGGCTCCTCTCTCACCTCTGTGCCAGCCTCCTGTTCTCTTACCAAGCTCCTAATTAGCTCTGAGGAAATGGGGACCGCTTTGGGTTTCATCACGCACGTCTCCCTGTGTCCCACACGCTGGCAGGCATGCCACAGAGAGCCCATGAGCTTATAAATACGAAAGCCACTGCCCCAGTTGGCTGTTGTTTACTGGACCATCTGGATGACTGGTGTGTGCGGATTGCCACACAGGTTGTCTCCGAAACATCTGGCCAGTTGTTTATCTCCCCAGCTGTGTGACAGTTGGCAGTTGCCCTTCCTCATCTCCATTTCACCTCCCCAAAAAAGTCCAGCCTCTCACCTGTCCTGTATTCCCTGGGCTGTGTGGAAATCAGTCTGCAGCAGCCTACATGTGGCTTCTCTACCTGTCACCTGCTCTCTGCCCCTTCTTCTTCCCATGTGGCTGTCTGTCCATCATTTCCCTGCCAAGACTAGAGCATCACATTAAATACAGCAAAATGCAGAAACCAACCAGGATTTCTTAGCTGCACAAGTTGGTTAGTTTAGGTTTCAGTCAGATGTATCAAAATTTCAAATTACTGCCTGGACAGGAAGTGAGGGCCCACCAAGTGTTTCTCATGACAAGAGCCAAGGAGCCGGAACCCTGGAGATAAATCCCCAGCCCCGTCTAGCCTCTGAAATGTACTTTTTACCTCCTTGTTTCCACCCACTATACCAAGTGCCCACCTAATTCCTACCCTCACTTTAACTCAGAGACACACAGTGATGATGGTGAAAGAAGAAGAAAGAGGAGAAAAGACAATAACTGTGACATCTAGAGCAGCAAAAGTACTAACGCTGCTGAGCACTGTCTGCACCAGGCTGTGTTAAACACTTCCTGTGTAAGGTTCGCCTGCTCACCAAGTCACTGTCTGCTGTAACTCAGAATGCCCACAATCAGTAGGTACTTGAGCAAGATTTACAGCACTGGTCCTCACAGCATGGTGAACAGACCAGCCCTGTCTGGGGCAGGTCAGGAATGCAAATTCTCAGGTCCAGCCCTGACCCACTGAATCAGACAGGCTCGGAATAGAGCCCTGGAATCTGTTTTATAAGCCTTCCAGGTGATTCTGAGAAAAAACCAGGCTTAAGAACCACCAATTGCGATAACAACTTGAGAAAATCTCCAAACAGAATCATTAGTGGCATTCCGGCTCAATAACAGCACAGCAAAGAGCCCAACCTCCAGAGGCAGACTGTCACTTATCTCTGCAGGCAAGGCCACTCATCACAGAAGGGAATCACCAGCCCTGATCCAAAGCAGCTCCCTCCCCACACGGCCTCCCTCGCCCCTCTCCTGCGGGCCCATGAGAGGGGCCAGTATGACTATGTACAGGTACCTGAGCCCGCCCAGGGGACCCTGTTATTGCTCAAAAACACGGCTTGCTGTCGACTTCCCTAAACAGCATTCACTCCTCATCCTGAGCCTGGTGAAGTGCCTCCAACACACACCTGGTTTATTCTCACTCAGCTCTAACAGAACACATCAATCAAAGAGTTATCAGTGGCTCCATTCATCACTACAATCTCCCAGGTGACACTGTGTCTTCCAGTATCCCATGGGCCTTGCTGACCAAGCACCTGGACTGCAATTCTCCTATGTCAGCAAGAAGCAGGGGAGAGGCTAGAGCTAAAACTCTGGCTACAACTGTAACAAGGATTCATCCCCAGCACCCTCATGCCTCCATACAAAATGCTTCTATCCGGTGCTATAGAATGCTTTGATGCTTTACTCCCTCCCCCCCCCCAAATTCACAGTACAACGTAATCCCCTCTAAATTTCATCTGTTGTGTATGTGATCATATTCAGAGGTGGAGGGCTGGGGATTCAGCTCAGTGGTTCTGGCACCTACCTTGCAAGCTCGAGGGTCTGGAGTTGCAATCCCTGGTAACCACATACCACAGTGCTGGGCATGGAGACTCACACCCACCAGCAATCAGAACCACACACCACATTGCCGAGCATGATGGCTCACACCTGTAATCCCAGCACTCAGGAGGCAGAGGCAGGAGGATTGCTGTGAGTTCGAGGCTGAGTTCAGGGGCCAGCCTGAACTACAAAAGCAAGACCCTGTCTCAAAAAAAATAAATTTTTAGAGGTGGAATTTTGAGAGGTAATTAGGACAACGATCAGGCTGCTCCACGGTCAGCAAGATTTAGGCCATTGAAAAGGCCATTTAAAAGAGGCTTTGTGTACTGTGAGGTAGCTCTGGCCCTTCAGCCTTCAGCCATAAGAGGAAATACTAAGAAGGCCCACACCAAACTTAGCACCTTGACCTTGGACTTGCCTGCCTTCAAACTATAAGAAATACATTTATGTCCTTTATAAATTACCCAATCCGTGGCATTCTGTCATAGCAGCATAAATGAACTCAGACATCAATATTGTGGATGTATTTTCACCCAAAATCTGATAGACTCACCTGTCAGTAGCCTCTCATCCCCTCCTGCCTCAAACCTGAGCTCCCCAGCCCTCATCTTCCTGTATCCCCCAAGAACCCACCATTGCAGCCTCCTCCACTGCATGTGGCTTCCCCCCACTCAGTGAGGAGAAACAGTCCACATCTATGACGATCCATCATGTCATTCAGGAGAACACACATTTCACTATAAAAGAAGGATGGGGCTGACCTGAGATGACATAGAAGAATTGTTGAAATGATTCTGTTGTAATTAAGTAACCCTAAGTGGATTTCCTTTGCCTATAAAGACCCTGATGGATACCCCATTCTCAGAGCCCCACTCAATGCCCAACTTCTCCACGAAGACCCACAGGTTCCCTCCTCATACTCCTCCATCCCTCATCTGGACACCTCTGATAATCTTCCTCCAGTGTACTACCAGCTGTTCGATAGCAGAAGTGCACAGCCATGCAAGCAACTGAGGCACCCAAGGGCCTACCCTTGAGCCCTGCTTCCATTGCTGTTTAACTTGGAAATTTACCAGTTCCCAGGGAGAAAATCATCTGTAATACACAGTCCTTACTATGAAGAATGAATGGGAAGCAGCTGAGAGGTCAGTGAAGTCTACTGAGCACTACACACAAAGCCAATCTCCCTGTGTTCCTGTCTGCTTGACAGGCCACCCTCGGTCTGGGTTGGGCTCTTCATGAGATAGAAACTAAAGCTAATCTCACTGTGTGCAAGCTCACAGTTGGTGGGGAGGGTCGCTGTTCCCATCTGCTGCTCCCTTGTCCCAAGGCACTAGCTGTTCCCTGTGTGATCTTTAAAATCAAGCTTGAGCTGTGGGAGCTCTTTTCAGTCTCTGTGATCACAGCATTACTGATTGCAATTTTATTTTCCAGGAGTTGTATTTGGAGCAAATGTCTCTAGCTATATTTTTAAAAGCTTTGTTTTGGTTGCTAGTCTATTAATATGCAGCTTCACAAAAGCTAAGAACTAGAAGGAGAAACCTATAAGAAACCAGAAGCACGATAAAATTCTATCCAAATGTTTAATTATCCTTATAGTCATATTATTCTTAATGATACTCTAAATCTTTCTTGCTGAAATTTGGTCTTATTTTCTATTTCACTCTACATTTTGCATAATATACTTGAAGATAGTCTTTGAACCACTTTTAAGCTTTTATCTCAGCTTTTTTTACATTTTTCTCAGTGATTCACATCTATCAAAAGGTAGCAATATGCTAAGCACTTTGCACAAATTTTTCCCTTAGTTCTTACAATCATCCTATGTGCACTACTAGTGCTATATAAACATTCTTACCCCCGTTTTATGCATTAGAAATGTGGGGCCTAAAGAGACTGCGTAACTTTCCCCAGGTCACACAAAATGATGCCAATATTTGAAGGCAGATCCTCTGACTCCAGAACTGAGACACACCCCCCCCGGCACTCCAGTTCCTTAACTTTCATTGTTTTGATGCCCTTGCTACTTTGATGCCTTAATCCATCATAAAAAAAAAAAATGTCCACCTGCATCGATGAGAACTGTTCCGATGCTGAGAATAGGAGAAGACCTTCGTGCCCATGTGGACCATGTTTGCAGCACAGGATACTAAAGGAGAAACATTGGGAAAAGCAAAAAAAAAAAAGGAGTCTGACTTCACATAACAATAAGTGCAGGAATGTTAAGATAAAGACTTGTGGCAGAAAACTCAAGATAAACCTGATACCAAAGAATCCTTGCTAGCAATGAATGATAACTAATTTCATTGAGTATCTGAAATGTGCCCAGTTCTCGTGGCACCAGTTCTTTCATCTGTTGGCTCTTGTGGATGAAAAGAAAATAAAGGCAAATTCAGTGTTAGTAAGAGACTTGCTTTTGATCAAAAAGCCACAGCGGCCAAACCAGATTTCGTTTCATTTTGGCCCTTATTTTAGCCCAAGCTAGTGCTCTCCCATGCTCGGGTTAGCAGCTGAAGTTTCTACCCACGTCTTCCCCAGAACTCAATACAAAGAGTGGTAGGAGAGTCTCGGCTCACATATCCTTGAGACCTGGTGGCAGGGTGGGCTCCATGCTCTCTCTCCATACAGAAACTTCATTCATGACATGTGTCAGCCTCAGATCCATTTGCCCACATTTTTTGACAAAAGAACACCATCATTATAATATTCTCTGTTTATAGAAAGCTTTGCAGGTTACAGAAATGTCTTATGCTGTAAATGTGTCAGTGAGTGAAGCATTCCAGTTCCTCACCCAGTGCTCTTCCAACATTGTCTTCCTGTCTACCATCACAAACAAAAATTGCTATCTGTCTAAAGAAACAAAAAGGGCTTGTTGTTTAGGATATTAATAGAGACAAATTAAGAACCAGTTCTTCTGATAGCAACCTGAGATGCTATTTTAAGTATACTTATCCCTTAATATCCATGAGGAATTATTTTCCAGAACCCCTTTCTGGATATCAAATCTGTACATGCTTATATAAAATAGCATAGTATTTGCATGGGGCCTACACATCTCTTTCCACAAACTTTAGGTCATATCTAGATTACTTTTCATACCTAATGCAATATAAATTCTATATAAATAGTTGTTATGCTATATTTTTTAGGAAATAATGAGGGAAAATATGTACAAGTTCAGTAGCCAAATATGTCATATGCCTAACTGTATTTGGCTGTATCTCCAGATTCAAAAACAAGATACAAAGGGCCAACGATAGCCTTTTTACTCTATGGTGTCGGGACAATTTATAAAACACCGCCTAGAGCTATGTCCTCAAAAGTAACTGGTGAAAATATGATTGCCAAACTGCCCTCAAATGGCTTCTATCAAACTATTGGACATTGAGAAAGCATGTGTCCATGTAACTAAAATGACCACAAAAAAACCTTCCAATTTCCTGGAACCCGTAGGGCATCCTGCTGAAGGACTCATGGCCTCAGGTTAGATGTCATTCCCTACGAAGAGAGGAAGCAAATGACTAAATCTCAGAGAAAAGATAGAAATATTTTCAAGGACTTCCCAACATGAGATCCAAGTTTTTCTCTCCTGGTGGCCTTTGAAATCAAGCCAGCTACTCAAGCAGAAAACAGTTATTGGCTTTCCTGTCAGAGTCTGTCTGTCAAGACACGTGTTGGGGGCCTTTTCTGCTGAGATGAAGGGGTTGGTGTGGCATCAGTGGCATAAAAGAACCCTTACTCATGGGAAGCATCGAAAATAGAAATGTT